>JAFMSR010000006.1:40275477-40297975 GCA_022818135.1 Saxidomus purpurata
CAGTCAATAATTTGTTTATAGTCTGGGTTAAAGGTCAATTTGATCATTATCTGTGAAGTTTAAATTTACGGTAGAATGGCATCTCCCACCGGGAGATTATTTTTATCTTTGAATTCCAGCAGTATACCGCAAGAAACGGTAGGGTTCACAGGTATGATTGTAGCTGAGGACTTGCAAGTTTTCTCCTCTGGAATTACTTCAATGTCTTCATTGGCAACAAAGATAATTCAGTGAGCAGGTAGGAGCCACCGCAGAGCAGTAATGAGCTAGAGACTGTGCAGTTGATGCTGGGCTCCAAATTGAAAAGGAGATGAGGAGTGGCGTCTGCTTCAAATGCTGGAGGTCAGGGTTCAATCCCAGCTGAAGACTTTTCTCCTTTGGAAAGACTTTTTGCTATCGGGTCGCATGGCAAGGTAAGGGATCTTTCAAAGAAACCCTGGACTAAATGAAATACAATAGCAACAATAACCTAGTAGCCATGTGCTCATCTTAAATCATTACCACTGTACTTTCGTTTTACCAGTTACCTGAAATCGGGCTTTTCTATCCGAAATTTCTGTCAGGTTGAGCAAATTATAGAAGATTAGGTGAGAAGACGAGTTGTCCCATATAAAAAGATCGTTGTCATTCACTGCAGTTAAGCATTTTGTCTCTAACTGGGCGTTCTGCTTTGATTCATTTGCGTTATTTTCGCGGATTTTCTTACAAAAACTTGTCTCATTCAAACTCGTGCGCCATTTGTCAACAGCGGCCATTTTTGTTTTAATCAAAAATGCAAAGTACATTTAAGATGAAACTAAAACAGACCGTTAATTTGTCAAAGTAGTAATATTGTGTATAGAAAAAATATTTTCAAAGTTTGTTTTAATGTGTTAATGCGTACGTTATCCGGTATTTATTATTTGTAACTCTAAATTTAGAGAATATGATCATGTGATCTGCCAAAAACTCTAATCCAGTTCAAAATGGCTGCCAGTGTGCAGTCGATGTGTGACTTTTGGAAAAAATTCGATTTACAAGAACTACAGGTTAGTGTTTCTCCTCTAATACAGATTAAAACCATTATTTGTACTCTCTAGTTTAGAATCAAATAGATGTCATTCATGTCGTGTTTCGAATTGTGGAAGTTTTGTGTGTTTTATTAATTTTACGGTACTTCACGCTCTGATGATTTGGAGTAATAATAAACATCCGGTTGTAAGTCTGGGAATTCAATAGAAGTACTAAATAAATCCTAAAGTTTTATGTTGGATACTTATTGTTTATCAATGCTGAAGTGTTTGATAACATGGTCTCGTAACTAATTTCATCACATCATTCAGAATTCTTTGATTCCTTTATCAATATACAATTGAGTTCAAGTGGTAGATAACAATTTATATGATCGAAGGGAAAACTGTCATATGTTCAATGATTTCTGATAATAGTGATCTAAATCTTGCAACGTAACTGCATGATCGCTGATAAAGTAGAAATAAGGGGCGTCAATTTTGATGTAGATGCTCACTTAAATTCCCAGTCAGACAAAATAGACAATACAACAGAAATATTTGGAACCTTCATTTTACACGTATATGCATTAGTAAAGCATTAGAATTTTTGCACAGGTGAGTTTTTTCTTACTCAGTTGAAATGGTTTACCTTAATCTATTTTGTAGCCATAACTATACTTATATTTTTATTTTCTTGACAACCATAATGAATAATTTTGTTAACATGGTCTTCTGATATAATTAAAGTCACTTATGTATCATTTAAAAGTGTAACAAGTGAAATTGAATCTCAGCAATGTATTCTATGTATAGGTTAGTGTTCATTCTGATGTATTTACTAAAACAAATTGGTCTGGCTCGGCGCATGCCACTTGACCAATTTATTGTAGTAAATGCATCCAAATGTCATAACATTAACCTACTTTGTATTTGAATTTTTTTTTGTAAATCTGCAGTATTTCCGCACTTACTGACTCGGTATATAAATTTTGATTTACATTCAGTTGAATTATAACAGCACTATAAACCACTTCATAATTAATTACATTTTAAACTATTGTATATGTCTAAATAAATGAACACAAAGCCCTATTTTGAGGTCTCTCTTATGGTCCTTGTTTAATATGAATTCATTTGTATTTTCGTTTTACTGTTATTTCCAATAGAAAGACTGTGATGGACATTTGAGTATTGACGATCAAAGAAAGCAACAGTCTCTTTAGAAGGAACATTTAATAAACTTACTATTTGTAACAATAGTGAAGACATCTCAAAACATTTGATGGGAGACTTACATCAAAAGTGGAGAATTTTCTTTAAGTTAAGTCTGGCAACCTAATTTGGACATTTACTTCAAGAGTAGTTTGAATTAGTAACAACCTACCTCCATGATAACTTGCACCAACAATTTTGTAAAATGTGAGATTACAAGACATCTTTTCTGTTGCAGAATAGGAGATATTCATTCTAGGTATTAGATTTTCTCTACACCAAGCTTGGGATATTAACGAACAAAACTACTTAAGAAAACCTTTAGGGTGCCTAGGGTACACATCAGCTTTTTTTAAAATCAAAATTGTTTTGTGATGCCTACATTGTGTAAGTGCAAAGGCGTACAAGTGTGTAACTTGTATGTGTCAAAATAAAAACCTGTGTGTTTCTGTTTATGCACAACTATCGTCCGAAAGTGGAAAATGTCCTCTGACAGAAAGGGGTATACTGTGTCTACAAAATTATATTTCTATAACTGTACATAATATACTTTATGTAATTAGCCGGTCGTGCTGGCTCAAGGTCAATATTACAACTTAAGGTCAAATGTTGAGTCTTGAAATTTGTGTCTTCTCCATATTTCTTTAACGGATTGAACAATTTTAATGAAACGCAGGTCAAATGTACATCATTTCAAGACATTGAGCAGAACCCATGAT
This sequence comes from Saxidomus purpurata, assembly GCA_022818135.1. NCBI lineage: Eukaryota > Metazoa > Mollusca > Bivalvia > Venerida > Veneridae > Saxidomus > Saxidomus purpurata. The sequence goes on from JAFMSR010000006.1 coordinate 40,278,401, forward strand.
CTCATCATTTTCGGTCAAGGTCACAACTTAAGGTCAAATGTTTGAGTGTTGAATTTCTTGTCCACTCCATATCTCCTTAACCATTTGAAGTGTGGTCAAATGCTTACCTCATTAAGAGGTTGTGTAAAAACCATGATCTGGTTCAAGGTCAAGGACACATCTTAAGGCCAAAGGTTTGGGTCTTGAACTTGTCAGCTCAAAATTTCCAAAACCGCTTGATGGATTTGAATGAAACTCTGGCTAAATGTTCACCTCTTGAGATAATGTGCAGAACCAATGACCTTGGCACTACAAAACATTAATCAACAAATCTACACATCCCTATTTCACAGAAGCATTTTCTTTGACTGCTTGAACAGATTCGTAACTTTATTTGTCATTTAGAAATCCACACTGTGCACCTCTGAGAGAAGACTTCACACACTCAGTAACATTAATTCCTTCGATGTTCCTATTTGCGATGGGGAATATAGCTGGGTTTTAGACTGCCTTGTCATTTTAGAAACAATTACATTTTCAGAAATTGTAAAGTCTTTAACATCCCTTTATTACTGTATACACTGCAATCCTGTTATAACGTTTCACTTAAGCCGTATCATTTTCTGAAAATGGATGTACTTTCGTTTTCAATAGAAAATATTTACATAAGAATTCCTCTTTTATATATTTAATTACGTGATTAATTAACTAATTTATTTCCATAACATCATTATTTTCTACAATTTAACCACTCGGTTACATAAAAAACATAATGCATGCCAATCATCAATATGCTTTAATTTAGTTGGGCGGGTGGGGTATACGCGTTACATACGCGTTAGAAAACAATGGCCGATGATCAGACGGCGTTATAAAGAAAGTCTCACTTATAACGCGGGTCTCACCCTTTGGACCCTGACTACCGCGTTATAACGGGATTGCAGTGTATTAGAAAGTCTCTAGGGTCTTTTGACCTTAATGTGTAATATTTGTCTCTAGCTATTACTTCAAATCATTGTTAAGTAATAATAAAAGTAAAAATTTAAGACACAGCAAAATGCTGGCTGTACAGAGAAAAGTGCTGATATGAAGTTAAGTGAGACATGATTGTATAGATGAAATGAAACTGAAAGTTAAAAATGCTGGTTAAATTTCTGTGAACTTCCCATCTTCCATTTTCTACATGATTTTGAATTGACTGTGTTGGACCATTTTGTCTGACGGTAACACTTATAGCCCTTTTAACAAGCCATGCTCTGCAAAACTAGCAGTTTGGTTGATATAAAATGAGCCTGGCTGTGTAGAAAACAGTATTTAACCCTTAAGAAGGGAGACTGCACATCATTCTGTTTGATCAGACACACATTCAACTGTAATTGAATATTGAGTCATTTTTACAGCGGGCAGTTTACTGAACCAGTACACACTTTAGAAACCCTTTCCTCAGGAAGAAACTGCCAACTTTCTGACATTAAGAGTTTCAACCCAAGCAGTTTGAGGTTACATTGATTTCAAGTCAGTGACCCCAGGGCTTTTTCTGGCTCTTTTGGGAAAAGGCCCCTGGCCCCAATTGAGAGTTTTTCGGATCAAACTGAGAATTTATGTACGAGTTTAATATCTATCCAAAAAAAATATCTGTTTAGGGCAACAGTCCCCTGCAAATTTTTTTTTTCAATTTTTTTTATTTTGGGGGAATTGGGAATAATGAAGATTATTATACCCCCAAAATGAAGTTGAGGGGGATATATAGGAGTCACCCGGTGGTTGGTCGGTCAGGCGGTCGGTCCATTGCATTTTCCTTGTCTAGAGCATAACTTGAAGACTATTGGTAAGAATTTAATACAACTTCATACAATGGTCAAGCACAATGAGAGGAAGTATAGTGCACCAGAACCATAACTCCATCTTGACTTTTTACAGAGTTATTGCCCTTTGTTACTTTTCCTTGTCCGGAGCATAACATGAAAACTACTGGTTGGAATTCAATACAACTTCATACAATGGTCAAGCACATTGAGAGTAAGTGCAGTGCACAAAAACCATAACTCCATCTTGACTAATTACAGAGTTATTGCCCTTTGTTACTTTTCCTTGTCCGGAGCATAACTTGAAAACTACTGGTTGGAATTCAATACAACTTCATACAATGGTCAAGTACATTGAGAAGTGCAGTGTACAAGATCCATTACTCTTTCTTTAGTTATTACAGAGTTATTGCCCATTGTTACTTTTCCTTGTCCAGAGCATAACTTGAAAACTACTGGTTGGAATTCAATACAACTTCATACAATTGTCAAGCACAATAAGAGGAAGTGCAGTGCACGAGAACCATAACTCTTTTTTGACAAATTACAGAGTTAATGCCAAGAACAATATCTCTATTTTAGCTTTTTTTGCAAGGTATTCTTTTACTACAAACTTCCTCAGTTTATAAAGCAGTCGTTCCGGGGTATTAATCACATTTAGTGATAGGTCTAGTTTTCGATTGGGAAAGGGGCCAAATATCGGCCCCTGGTGATAGGGAGAAAAAGCCCTGGACTCCACTCACCCATGGAGATGGTGCTTGTAGTTGTGTTCCATAATGATAACACTCCTTTCTTTTCTTTTAATAACTCTTGATGTTGTGTTCTTTTTTACTATAAATGTTATCACATTGATGAAAGTTAAAGGCTCATTCAGTTGCAGTTTTCAGAAACAGTTCCAAACTTTTGGAGGGAGGTGGAGACCCTAGGATGTGTGGCTGATAGCTTAGCCTTTGCACTATCAGCTCTTGGAACTTGATTAAAGAACTATTGTGGTCATACTGTTATTGATACACGAATATTGTGCATTTGTTTTCAGCAATGTCACCTTGGTTTCACCCAAATGGAGACCACAGTTGTATCTGCTGTTGGGATGACACATACTCCACTCTTTCACAAACATCAGACTGTGTCTGGTTATATTGTCATTACACTTACTATTAAATACTTTAAACCAGTCTGTGGAAACTGTAGAATTTATTGATACTAGTTGTATTAGTTTCACAGTCAGACACATAATACTGCCCTGTCAGTTCTAATTACACCTCTATATGTTGATGGTCCAGGAACAACTTCTTCGGCTCATTTGCTCTTAAGAAAGTACCTGTTCTTCTCTCAATAACAGCTGCAGTTTGCATGTAAATTGTAATAAAATGATCACAATATAAAAAGCAACCGATATGCTTGCTATGGATGTTGTGTGTTTTGTGGCTCTTATCTCATTGTTAGTATGCAAGCTAGGTAGGTACTTTAGTTAATAGCCGCGTCATGTGATGTCGAATAGCAATAGATTTTCTATTGTGATTTCTTTGTTGACCTGAGGTATTCAGTTACAAACTTCGCTAAATTGATCTGGTAGTTTGCTACATATCTACATTTTGCTGTTTGCAAAATTGGCTGAAAAAACACAGGAAAACATGCACTATAGATTAAAAAATTCTTTTAGGAAAAGACTGTACCCAAATTCTTTCAAGTTTTGTTATAACCAATAAGATTTTGGTTTTATAAAATCTGGCTCACTTTAGCAGAGTTAGGGCATGAGACTTTAATGCTTGATCACTGCTTGATTTTAGATGAGCCGAAGGGCCTGAGCACTAGCTGTCGTCTGAGTGATTTGTCACAACTTAAATACTGTAGAAGCAGTCCATATGATTTTCACTGCCAAATATCGGAAAGCCAATCTTAATAAAGTCTTAAATACGCTGCGGCAACGACATATTGATGAAGTGTGGTATTGATTTTTGTTAAAGATTTATAGAAAAGTCATCACCAGCGACATTGGTGACAGTTTCCACGATAATCTGTGTCCCTCAAGGGTGTATCATAAATCGTCAAAATCAGAAAATTTTAGAAGAATCGATATTCCATCTAATCTTTTCACAATCAGTTGGTCTCCGGAGAGCATGCTAGTTTTTGGGCCTGGCTGATTGAATTCACATGCAAACCTCACAAAATTTCGAGGTTTTGTGAGATGCTGTCAAAACTTTGACATTCTGCTTTCCTTTCCTTCTTTGGGAAAATTAAATGTCTGTCTTGATTATTTTAACAGTGATATGTTCAGTGAGAGGTTAAGAAAAGACATTTTTAGAATAAATTACTAAAATAAAGGTAAACTGTGACTTTTAACACTGCTTTAGGAAACATAAAATCACAAGTGATGAATGTTCATTTTCAGAAATACTAGTCATTAATAGAAAGCAGTTGTAAAGTCTTCTTTGTTTTTGTGGCGAACAAGCTTAATACATGACTGTCATCTTGACACATATAATCTTAGAGGTTTTCACTAACAGATGCATTAAAATGTGTCCTTCGAGTATTATTTATTACAAAATCTCATCAACAGGGAGAGTTAAAGTGCAATCTTTGATTTTCTATTTTATAATATCAGCAATTGCGAATCAGTTGATTTTTCGAAATTACAGCCTGGAGGCTAATTTTAATGCAAGCTATATCAAAATCTAATTTACCAGTACTTTAACTGATTTGATCTTAATTTTCTTTCCATGTTTTACACTGTCTATTTTATATTATTGATCTCAGAAGAGCGGGTATTTTTTTTTCACTGTGCAGTGTTCAATTTATATATAGGTTGCAATACCTTAGGGCTCATGCTTGGTGATAAAAGGCTGAATTGTAAATATTGATCTATTGATTACAATACAGATATTTGGTTACCCTGGCAACGGTTTTGTGTGTATTGGTAAAATGAAGGGTGTGTATTGAAATTAAAGAGTACAATGTAGTTGATAAGGCCGCTGTCCACTGAAGTACAGTAGATTACAAATGATGCTCTAGGGTTCAATTGTTACAGGTTTTAACAGTAAGTACTTTCCGTTTAGGTGAATTTAATTGATTTCAAGAAGTTTAATACATCTTTTAGTGCTTCTACAAACTTTGATACAGGAGGTGGAAACTCAGATATCAGGCCATCCTTAAAAAATTGTTTGTTTGCCCTAACGCGACCCAGAATTTTTTCAGTGGGTAGGTAGGTAGGTCTTTTTTTTTTTTTTAATTTTTTTTTTTTTTTGATTTTCAGATGTTTTATAGATGTTGTATTAACTCGGTATTAACTCGGTACATACAGAGACATGTATGTTGTATCTTAGATTAATAGCTGACATATTGTACACTTAATATTTGCACCTTTCTTGTCTTAATATTTCTCTATTTCTTCTGTTGTATGTACCTATTGGCTATTAGCACCCCACAGTATTAACCTGCTTTGTAACATATCTGCATGGGTGGTGGTTTGCACATTACCATTTTAGCCATAAGCCAGGCTCCCAAAGTGCTTAACAATGCTCATTCCAGAAGTGCTTTAATAGTGTTGTAAAATCATTCAAACCGTAAATTTGAAGAAGTTATTAAGCTATAGAATGTCAAACAACTCAGTGTCGGAGTGAGCCTTGTATTTGGACCTGTGGCCAGGTTAGGAACAGGTTCACATAAAAAATCTATAAAATTTGAACTTCAACATAAGAAAATTAATTTGTACCACTGTAAAAATTTAATTTAATTATGCGAGAACTTACAAAATGTTCAGATAATATCAAATTGAGTGGAATTTTTTCATCTGACATTGCCAGGTTTAACATTTAGTTCTGGCTTCCAAAACTCTAAATGCCGCTATTTTGATATTTTGTTTTTCGTCAGGTGCAGCTTTAGAGTTTTGGATCAGTAGGGAAATATGGTCATGTTTAGGTCATATATTTATTAATTCATATTTTCAAACCAATTACGATGTTCTACAACCAATGTTGACTACAAAAACATCGATTTTTCAAACATGAATCATTTTGTTTACATTTACAACGGACTTTCGTATGACGCAATCGCACTTATTTTTCATGTAGTTCAGAATGCTTGATATTTCCTTTTGATTAGTGTTTAGATGATATAAAGGACGAGTGTAAATATAAAATAGCATTTACCACTATGTTTTTTAATTTGAAAACAAAATTACTGTAGGTCCGTGACGCGGTACATAACCTGAAAGTGTTCGCGCCAAAACGCACGTGGTCATGTAAATAAATAAACTTTCCCTGATCGTGACCGCAATCGGAATCTTCGGCGATTTCCCGCAGATATCCTTTTCCAAAGGTTCGTGGGAATGGCCACGTGATAATTGTCAAATCGTCAAGATGGCTACCAATATGTGAAAATTCTGACCTGCTCGAAACTTTCGTTTTGCTTTATGATACAATTTGATGTTCAAATTTGGCAAGATTATAGTCTTATTAATAAAATTATTTATTCTTTTCATTCATTTCTTATGAAATACTGAAATGCGAGCGTGTCAGATTTCTGACACGATTATTGGTACGATTTCCCTGCGGAGTGAGCTTCAGCGTACACGTCAGGGGTGCGGAATTCCTAGTCCGACACGCGCTTTTTCTGCCCAACTTGTCCGCGGACAAGTCAAAATTCGAGAAAAATGAAATGAATAATGTAAGACAGTCCAAAGTAATCCAGCCAGGAACCGCCCGATTTGTTTGCAGTTTTATGAAAACCAACATTAATACACCTGTAAAGGCGACCTGTTGAATCAAAATCCATTGAATTACAAAGTTCGAATCAGACGTATTTTCGTTGAGAATCGCCGCTACTGTTATACTATCACGGCGTTGTTTTTTATTGTTTCAAAAAGAATTGAGTTATTTCTTATCAGAATCTAAACTATTTATCACCTTTATGTTGACTTACAATATTTATTTCCATTTAAAGTAAGCTGTAATTGGTCCCTTAGCATTTGTCACCAGCGGTAGGTGTGGAAAATGTGGCCTGTCGTAAAGGGTGACGCAAAACTGTTTGCAAATCCAAGCTATGTGACACCACTGACTGAGTAATGTTTGTCAATTTGTGAATGCAAACAAATATTTATCAATTAACATTAAAAAAGTTCTAACTGTTCTTTATAAAACAAAACGCCAGGCGTTCCAGCGTGTTCGTGTTTTTGTCATTTATTGTTTCAGCAACTGTCAAAGTCAACGTTTTTCCAGTAATATTTATTTTAATGAATAACATTTGCCGAATAAAAATAATTTTTTTAACTGCAACCTCCTCAATCATAAAAGATAAAGCTGCAGGTGTCACGAGATCAAAAAACAATCGCCGACGCTATATTGTACATGTGAGTTTTCTTTGATCTTCGAGAAGCACGTGGCATCAAAAAGACTGAGATATTTGACAGTTCGAGACATGTAAAAGTAGCTCTAGACAATAGTCTGATAATTTTGGATTATAAAAATAATAGTTTGGAATAAGTAATGTTATGAGTAAGTTTTATTTTTGGTGATAAAATATATTGAACACGCTTTACAAAATGTACGTCGGTCGCCAAATCTTTTTGAATTAATATGCATACAGCAGTGTGGACACATTTCTACTGAATATAATAAATCTGATTTTTATTTCCCGTAAACCCGTTAATTTACGTTTAAAACCACTCGGAGTGTCGCAAATACACTCCCGCGAAGTGCCGTAATATTTCTCCGTACTCCAAGTCACTTCAGGCACTCCCAAGCTCACTCGGAAGTCAGAGCTTTGCAGAATCCTCTAGACATGTACTGATTAGCATATAAAATAAAAATCTTAACCTGGTCCTTGTTTGTTTCACATAATTTGGTTTTAATGTGGAAATCTGGACAGGTGAATTTTGACCTCAGACAAATGAATTTTTACATCTCACTCGTCTGCGGAAAAGTGAGAAAATAAAGGATTTCCACACCCCTGCACGTTCTGTCAAGCATAGTCGAGGATAACTGATTGGTATTACTTACGAAAGAACTACAGAAAAGAAATACCGGAAAGATGGAAAATGACAAAAAACGGAACGGTTTTCTCGACGGCAGAAAAATTTTTTTTTGGCTTTCAGATCCAAAAAAAAAAGTCAGTCGGGAGGATTTTCATCAGTCGGTCGCGTTAGGGCAAACAAACAATTTTTTAAGGATGGCCTCATGCAGACATTTAAAATTTATAATTATATTTATAAACAGACCAATGTGTCTGTTGGTCCACTTTGAGGGTTTCCAGTTTTTGAAAGCAGGTAAGACTTCTACCTTGGAAAAAAAACATAGAAACATTAATGGCAAATTCTTAAGATTCAACTTGTTTGAAAGGAGCTTTATAGTAAATTTCATGGTGGGGGGGGGGGGGGGGAGGAATTTGACATACATGAATATATTCATTCAGTTTTTCACAATTGTTTTTTCATACTAACTTATAGTGTGATGAAAAGATGTTTAATGGACTGTGTCCTAATACAGTGTCAGAGCTGCATATAATAACAAGTTTTTTAGTAAATGGTGACCAAATTGTGTTCGGTGTCTAGAAATCAAAGGTCAAAATATATATTAGTAGCTAAAATCTCACAAATAGAAGATACATTATTCAGTTTGTTGAGCATAGTTCAGACTGCACCTGGAAAGCTGCACCACAAGAATGCTCATCCGAAATGCTCCAGGACTCTATGTAACTGAACAATAGGGAAATGAAAGTATGCATCTTTAAGTTCATTTACTCAGATAATATTTTAGCAAAAGCTAATCTGTTTGTCAGATAAGAAGCTGCCATCATGACCATTGAGGCAACTGTGATATAAAGAGTAACAATTGACACTTCAACGCCATTATACTGTCTGAGACTGAATATTATATTTAATGTCCTGTAAATATGTGTTGAGAACGTAAGTTTAGCTTATTGTACAGTCATATAATGTATTTTCTAAGGTACTTAGGAATCTACGTTCTAAGATTATACAATCAATCAACAAAACATTTATATTGGATCAATGTGTAGCAGGAATCACAGAAATGTATTGACTCACCTGTTATCTATAGGTAATGATCATTTACAAAATACTGATAGATCTTTTCTAAGATTTCTCTGCCAGGAAATTGTGTGTACTCTAAGAAAGACACCTGTGTCTTAGAAATGAAATGTTTGCTGTCATGTTTCATTCTATAAAGCTTAAGTCGTAGTTATCTATTAAAGGGAGGTAATTAAACAATTTTGTTTCATTTGAAGACTCCATGTAGAATCTGCTATTTCTTGCACAAGAGCAGGTATTTTCTTTAATTGAACCTTGCAAACATTATGGTGATTATTTATACCAAATAAAAAATTATATAGTCAAAAGTTGTGTCAGTAAAATTTAATCTTTAAGAAATTTTGATAAATGATAATTATTTATGTAAAAAGCCTGAATTGTGGAAAATACAGTTTGTTAAAGTTTGTCAATTGTGACTGCTTTCTATGCAGGGCTACCTACAGTTATTTACATTGATATCTTAATTGTCATTTCAGTTCTGAAAATTTTAAGAAAAGAGAGAGATTGACATGTCTGAGTCTTAGTAGACTGTACCCAAATACCTTGTCACAAGCAAGACTATAATGCAGTCTGCAGCAGTATTGCATGTGTTGAAGTTGTCAAGTTGTATGTGGAAATTTAATTATATCTCTGGTAAGAAACCAATGAATTAAAATGAAAAGACATGTTATAATTGAAAAAATGTTAAAATTAGAGTTTACTGTATAAATCACTTGGCAAGCCAGTTAATCAGTCAGTTTGCTAGTCAGTTAGCTACCTAGTCAGCTAGCCAGTCAGTTAGGCAGACTGGTAGCTAGTCTGATTGGTAGTTAGTCAGCCAGTCATTCACTTAGTCAGACAGCCAGCAACCCAAATTATAGAGCAAATTCTGAATGATACTGTACTGGAAACATGAACTTCACAATAATGTATTCAAACAGGTGAATGTAAATAAAGACAGTGATAGACATAATTGCTTCTGTTGAATAGAAGAAAGTGATTTAACTTAAAGTTAAGATTACAGAATTTATCTGACAGACTTCAAATCTTTTGACAATCCACCCATTGTTTCCTCTTCCTGACTCATGCCCCTCAACTATCTAAGAAATAAAGTTGCAGAAAAAAATGAACCTGGTTTATTATTGAATGAAACATTAATGGCAATATGCCCCCACATCACAATCAAGTCTGAACATTAGTTTGCAATAATATCTGATAAGATTTGTTACTGCTTAATTAATGCTTTATTACTTAATGTTATTTCATTCTTGAAAAAGATGTTCATGTAGATTTGCTTATTATATCATTGTGTGGCCATTAAAAATATATGATTTAAAGTTTTTACTGCTCACCTGAGCATGTAGTGATCATTGTCAGCTTTAAGGATTGCCTGTCTTTGATTTTAGCTCACCTGAGCATGAGCTGCTCATGTTGAGCTGTTGTGAAAGTCCGTCATCTGCTTCATGCTGTGTGTCAATTCTCAGAAACAACTGAGCCAATTCCAGTTTGACTTCATTGGAATGATCCTTGAAGTTTCCTTTACCAAAATTGCTTTAACTGTTCCAGTCTGCTGCACAAAATGGCCACCATAGCCAGAGAAAGAAAAACATTTAAATGAAATCTCCTTAACAATTTCCATGAAATTTCTGTTGATTGTTTCTTAGACAGTCCTCTACCAAAATGGCTCAAACAGTTCCCCTGTGCTGCACCAGAGCTAAAAATAAAAAAATCTTCAAACAACATCTTCCTTAACCAGCAGGTCAGTTTCAACCAAACTTCACAGGATTGTTGCATTTATAGTACTGTTCCAGAATTGCCAGGTCAGCCACAGTAATAAACCTATCAATATTGCTCAAACTGTTCCGCACTTATAAACCAAACCTCTTGCTCCAGGACTGTTCCTTGGATGGTTCATCTACCAATACTGTTTCACACAGCTTATCAAAATAGTTGTCAGTGCTAAAAATAGAAAAAAACCTTTAAACAACATCACCATTCACCTTGCAAACCACCAGACCAATTTCAACCAAACAATGCAAGATTATACATTGGATCGTATTCTGTCTAAATTTGCTCAAACCATCCTGCTCTGCTACATAAAATGGCTGCCAGAGCTCAAACTAGAATAACCTTTAAACAACATTTTCTCCTTATTAACCAATAGGCCTATTTCAATGAAAATACACAGGAATGGCCCTTAGATGACCTCGACCAAAATTATAAAACCTGTTCCGCTCTGCTGCACAAAATGGCTACCAGAGCTGAACAAAGCTCACAGGATTGTTGTTTGGATGGCCCTTTTCAAAAATTGCTCACATGCTTTTGTGCTAGAGCACTATTATATTTCCAGGAATTATACAGATCTGATCATGTATTATGCAGATAACTTCTCTGTTCACTCAGGTAAACAATATAGGGCCTTCATGGCCCCCTTGTTTCTTGTACCTTCTTTATGAATTTTAACAATGTCTGTACTTGGGTTGTCCAAAGCATCTACTGCAGTAGTGTTATTTTTGTTGTCCCACCAGAGATGCTTGCTTGGTCTTTGCGATGTGGTTCTGAGGCCAGTGGGCACGGGTTCAAATCCGCAATGACTGTAAATGTTTGTCCAAGGTTGTTTTTTCTCTTCCACAGAGTCATGTTTGGAAGTTGAGAAGAAGACATTATTTATGGTGTTTATTTACAGACTGTTGATATTCATGAACATGCTTTCAGACATCATGCAGACATTTAAATCAATATTGCAACTGCTTGACTTTTTAATCAAGTCTTCATAGGCAATAGTGAATATTAAATTCATTTTCAAAATTTAATATTGATTTGAAAAACACTGTGAAACCTAGCAATTACTTACATACTGATTGCAGTGTTTCTAGACAATTGTATATATATGGCTTCTGTAAGTTCTGTATTCAATTCTAAGGTTTGGAGGAATCTAAAATGTACTCTGTTTTTAGACAGAATGATAACATAGTGGTCAGAAATCCTAGATAATTTAAGGTTGTTGTTGTAACTGAGTTTAATGCTGGTTTCAACCTGATTTCAGTCATAAATTTACTGGCGGTATGTTTACCTAACCATCATTCCTGGGAAGAACCTAGATCCCTAATCTCCTTTAAGATACTGTCAACTCTCTCATAAAATAATGGAAACAGAACTCAACCCATGAGAGGTAACAATGATTTGAAATCAGCCACACTTACCACTAGATCACGGAGGCAGAAACCTAACGAGCTTCAATTGTTTAATGAAAGTTACACTGAGTTTGAGATTCACAATAAGATTTCTTCTTACCAGATTGAAATTTTTCAGAACAAAACCAATAATGATTGTTTGAATTATTGATGATAAAGATTGGGTTAATATAATTTATTTAACATCAGTATTGTATGGAACTTAAACAGTAAAACAATGTTTTACTTAACTAAGGGCTGGTTCAGTTTAATAGTCACCATTAAAAAGTATTTACATTAAAACTTTACTTTCAGTAAAAAAAAATTGGCTGAATAGGAAACAGTGCAGTTTATTATCAGAATGTGCTGGTTGGTCATGATTATAAAGCACTGGTTGCCTGTAAGGTAAAACTTTAGTCCCATTTATTATAGCATTTTAGATATGAAAGTTCTTGTGTCTTGTATATTACCAAGAAAGATATAATACCTGCGAAATTGACCATTACTTCTTCAAGAAACATTTGGACTTTGAAAATAATTTCTGCTGAATATTTTGAAATCTAATTATCAATAAATACATTTAAAGTTCATAGGATGATTATGGTCTTACTGAGTAGATGCAGTCGGCCAAGGTTACAGTGATCCTGTGTTATACACCTTTTCCAAAGTATTTTCACAAAACTAATGGGTCAGTCACACTACACCGTAATGTCCAATGGTAGTTAGTTATTAATAAAATGGAAAAAATGTAAAGAAAAATCATATTAAAATGAATAAATAAAGGAAGTGCATCATAGTTTTCAATCAGTTTGAATAATGCATATTATATTTGATATACTTTAGCCACCAAATTTAGTAACATCACATTAATTTATATAAATTTGATAAAATATATAATGGTTCATTTCAACTTAAAATTCCGTCTGCATGTTGTAAAATTATGATTGAAAATTCCTTTGATTGATTATATTGACATCCGAAATATTTACCATAAATTGTTAATGTGATTTGGATATTTTATGCAAAATAGGCGAAGATGAAAGATCATTAAAACATATATCAATGATTACTTAGCAATAAGTGAAAGATGCATCAAAATTTCCAAATAAAAAATGATGCAGATCTTCATTTTTTCACTCCTGCAGGTGAATTTGAAATCAGGCCAGCCCTTCATAATGATTATTGATTGATGTTGTAATGCTATTAATGTAATTGATTGGTGTATAATGATCTAAAATCAGATCAATTATCTATGTTTTGTCAATTTAAGTCTATACTCATAAATAATACCTTGTTACTTAATTGTTATAAACTGTAAACGGAAGTTACTGTTTTCTTATTTTGTGATAAAAATTTAAAGATGTCACCATATGAAAAACATTACAATTTTTCTGGAACTTAATGTTTTCCACCCAGAAAAACTATATATATAACTATTTCTGCAGGGTTTTAATCTGAGAAGAGTGTTTGTAATTTGAATTCTTTCCTTTGAAAGGGAGACAATCATGTTTTTTACCAGTTTTTTTTAACAACCATTTGTTTTTGTTTGAAATTGAAATGAGCTGGTAAGTAAATCTATCAAACTGTATGTGAAAAATTAGCTGAAACATCAGTATATTCACTAAAAAGTTATGCTGGTGCATACATTATAATTTGTCATAATCATGGCTCATTATGACCTGTAAATATTTTGCTTCTAAAGTTTGTGCCTGCAAGTTTTGATGGCTCTTCTTAGAAAATTGACTCAAACTCTGTAAAACTTTACTGGTAAAACTTGTCACTAAGTATTGATTTAAATCACATTTCTCTTCCAACTTTTACAATTACTTTAAAATTGATTTACATTTTAATTAAAAGTCTCTTCTACCTTAAGAGATACTGTTAGCATTGTACAAAAAGTTGACAGCGTTACATATAAAAATAAGGTAGCCAGTGCCCACAACTCTGATTTAATTATACCCCCGAAACGAAGTTTGGGGGGCTATATAGGAGTCACCCGGTGGTTGGTCGGTCGGTCGGTCGGGCGGGCGTTCGGGCGGTCGGTCAGGCGGTCTGTTGCATTTTCCTTGTCCGGAGCATAACTTGAAAACTACTGGTTGGAATTCAAAACAACTTCATACAATGATCAAACGCAATAAGAGGAAGTGCAGTGCACAAGAACCATAACTCTATCTATAGTAATTACAGAGTTATTGCCCTTTGTTACATTTCCTTGTCTGGAGCATAACTTGAAAACTACTGCTTGGAATTCAATACAACTTCATACAAAGGTCAAGTACATTGAGAGGAAGTGCAGTGTACAAGAACCATAACTCTTTCTTGACTCATTACAGAGTTATTGCCCTTTGTTACTAGTTAGAATTCAATACAACTTCATAAAATGGTCCAGCACAATGAGAGGAAGTGCAGTGTACAAGAACCATAACTCTATCTTGACTAATTACAGAGTCAAGAACAATATCTCTTTTTCAGTTTTTTTTGCAAGGTATTCTGTTACTACGAACTTCTTCAGTTTATAAAGCAGTCTTTCGGGGGTATTAATCACATTTAGTGATAGCTCTAGTTTGTATTACTTTTGTGTCATCTCTTATGTATCATTTGCTTAATGTTTTGATTAAGTTTATACTAATTCATTTAAGCTCGATTGTTAAGAAAGCTTGAAACTTATGGAGTCACTCTTGAGTTCGCTTCCTGGAAAAATCAGTACTGGTACCATATGAGGAGGTACAGTCATGACCCTAGTGGGGCTTGAACCCGCAACCTCCCGGATAAGCAACAGACTCCTTAACCTCTACACCACCACACTGTTTTGATATACATGAGCATAATTACACTGTCCTTACAACACCTCTTGCATACTATTATAAAAGATAAATAAATTGTGTGACATAATTATTTGGCTGTCAGGTTTTGATTACTAAACTAAATGTATAGAATACGAAATGCTCCTTTCAATGAAGATTTTGTGACAGAAACTGTAAATTTTATGATTTTATGAAATTATAAGAAAATTCATGGAAATTTATTATTACAATAACTTACAGAATAACAATATTTAATTGAAAAGTTTGGATCGTGTGACGTCTATTGAATACAAACAGGCTCAATGAAAAGCATATAAAATCCACACTGTTCCCGATGATATCTGTATTGGTGATATATTTTATTATTTAGCAAAATATTTATACAATAAAAATGGGGATATTTTATTTCTTGTAATTCAATCACATTAAAATTTAATGCTTAAAATATGCAAAAAGAAACTGAGATAGCATCGGTGTCTTTGCGCTCCATTGGATTTATACCGCGGGATGATACTGTTTCTATTTGACTCGGATTTCAGAAGATTTTTTGTCCAGCACATTCAATCAATTTTGTGCTTCAAAAGTTTAACAGTTTTAGGGGACTATGAAATTCCTATCCTCTTATTTCTTTATAAACCTCATCCTGTAAAATTATTTGACTTAATTATTGAAAAAATCTTACATCAATCATTTGGCGTGAGACTATGTTTGCGTCTCTGAGTATTAAGGTTAAAGTTTTTACCATTACCTTGCTGTCACTAAGTGACGTCCTCTCTTTACGAACAGCGCAGGCCATCTTCACATATGTCACCAGTCTGTCTGATCATGATCTGCACTGTTTGCTTTCAGTCAGTAAAATTGTCAGTGCCGGCACTCTATTGGAACAATTTAATGTTCCTACACAAATTGTATTAAAGAATGCAATTTGACATGATATAGTTTTTGTTGTTGTTTTTTTTGACATGATATAGTTATAGTATAAGTTAGTTGAATAGTCATAACCAGTAGGAACATTATGAGACACATCTATCACTGTTTAGAACCATTTCAGAATATAAACCCTTTTAGCTAGTAATGTACTCGAGTGCTTGTTTAAATTGCTCAATGGTTAATTACATATATTATCATTGATCACAATTTTATGTTTTTCCTCGCCCATTTTATTTACTGTCATTTTGATATATTTTAGTATGCAAGATGGCAATATTAAGATCATTTGAAAGAATATTGATGATGGTTTCTGCATCAATCATTTCTCAAATGTATCTTAAAATCAATCTTGTGATTTTGTTATATTGGAAAGTTCAGTGAATCGTGAGTGAAGTTTTCAAAGTTGAAAACATCTTTGTCAGGTCTTTTTTGTAAGGTATTCAGGTGCAGTTTATATAAAACTAAATTTCTTGCACACCTGGGGACTTTACCCTGAATGTTCTGCCCTACTATTTTTGCAGAAATATGAGGATGTAAGTAGTGCTATGCTCTACATAGAAACATTTTGGGTCTTGAATTTTATTACCATACGCCTACTTGACAGAGTGAAAAATGAGCTAAAGAACTTCAGCTTGTATGTCATATACTGTCTATCTTATTTTGACATGTCCCATTCCATTTTATGCACCGTTTCAAGCTTTTAAGAAACATGACTGTGGCTTATACCTATTTCAAGAGTTACTTCTCTTTGTACTTATTAAATCCTGTTTTGTTGTAACATATCATCTACCTTTGGTCATGTTTTTCTTGTTATTTGCCTGTTCAAGACATCAGCCATGCGGACTGTCATTAATTTTGTCCTATTACGTTTGTGTGACACAGTATGCCTATTGTACAATATTTACACATACCTTTCGCTATTCTAGTACAGAAGGCATAGTGGCGCCCCTGCAAAATGAACCATGGCTAACCATTGTCAACCTAGCTCCAACTGTGGTTGACCATAATGTTCCAGAGCTGACCATGATCAATCATTTTGTATAAATTGGCACCATGGTTTACCATGGCCTTATATTATGACCATGATTCAAAACAACCATGGTGTGGGCCTGATCAACCATGGTCGGAGATTGTTCACCATAGTCACAGAATCACTCTGGACTGTTGCTAGGATAAAAGAGATAGTTTTTCTTAGGACTGGAAAATAAATTGGAGTCAAACAGAAAATTTTTAATGACATCCAGTACTTAGCAAAAAGATTCCAACTCGTTGCATGTTCTACGAGCATGCTACAAAATGCAAAACTAAAAAAAGTAAACATGGATATATTTGTGAAACATTTCCTTAAAATTTACATTTTATAAATTTAATGCTTTTTAAACACCTATAATTATGTTATTTTGGGTACCATACAATGTAATATAAACATTTTCTCATAACAAGATGAAGTACAAAACCATCAGAAAAAATGACATTGCCTCTTTAAACTATAAATTGTTAACTAAATGGAGGGTAATTACATCATAATGATCCATGGCTGATGATGGTCTTTACAAGTATGGTTGACTATGGTCTGTTCAACCAGTGTTTGACTATATGTTCTGTGCAACTATGGTCTGTACATTGGTTAAATAGTCACAGTCAAAGAGTCCACTGTTAATTATGGTTAGTCATCTCCAACCAGTGACCCAGGAAATTGTTTGACTAATAATAGTCACTTGTAGTTATTTCTTATCAACCATGGTTGACTATGGTCAAACAGAATAACTGAGAATATACCACTGTTCAGCCATACATATAGTCACTGTGAATGCATGACCATGGTAATTAAGCACCATGGTTGACAATGTTGTGATTGAATTAAGTACCATTGTTCAACAAAGTTAGACCATAGTTGAACCATAGACTGAACATTGTTCAATCATGGTTTGCCACCATGTCAATTTATTGTCAACCATGGTCTTATTTCACAGGGGAGCCATTTTTTGAGTGGTCTATATTTTGAATGCATAAAGTTTTTACATGAGATTGAACAGATATTGCAAGCAAAGTTATGAGATTTTGACTGAACAGGCAAGGGAAACAATAAAATAATGTTCTTAAACAATGTCACAGATAATGGTGTGTATGATGAGCTTGAAGTTGTATATTAATTGTGCATTTTGCAAAGATAAGGTGTTGGTTTGATCCAGTTTTCTATATCAGTGATCTATTATAATTTTGACATGTCATCAATATTTGCCTTTCAATCCATGCCTATGATTAGTAATGTAGTATGGTCGGAACCTGATCAGGAATTTTTAATAAGCCAGCAAAGTTTTTGAAGTAGGACATTATCCATTGTGGTCTTTACTTTTTAGCTCACCTGAGCTGGCTCAGGGTGAGCTATTAGGATCGATGAATGTCTGTCGTCCGTCGTCTGTCGTCCGTCGTCCGTCCACACTTAGTTCGTTAACACTCTAGTGGTCACATTTTTGCCTCAATTGTCACGAAACTTGGTCAGGATGTTTGTCCCAGTAATTAT
This sequence comes from Saxidomus purpurata, assembly GCA_022818135.1. Classification (NCBI taxonomy): domain Eukaryota; kingdom Metazoa; phylum Mollusca; class Bivalvia; order Venerida; family Veneridae; genus Saxidomus; species Saxidomus purpurata. The sequence continues at coordinate 40,296,640 of JAFMSR010000006.1, forward strand.
TTATGAAAAACTAGGTCACATGACCCAAAAATAGAAAAATCTTGTTAAGGCTCTAGAGGCTACTGTTTCAGTCCAAATATCCTGGCAATTTGTCAGAAAGGTTGTTTGGTTGATTTCTAGCTCAAGTTTTAATATGGGTCACCTGGGGTCAAAAACTAGGTCACACAGCCCAAATATGGAAAAATCTTGTTAACACTCTAGATGTTACATTTTCAGCCTAAATATCCTGGAAATTTGTCAGAAAGGTTGTTAAGATGATTTCTAGCTCAAGTTCGAATATGGGTCATCTGGGGTCAAAAACTAGGTCACACAGCCTGAATATGGAAAAACCTTGTTAACACTCTAGAGGTAACATTTTCAGCCCAAATATCCTGGAAATATGTCAGAAAGGTTGTTTCGATGATTTCTAGCCCAAGTTCGAATATGGGTCATCTGGGGTCAAAAACTAGGTCACAGAGCCCAAATATGGAAAAACCTTGTTAACACTCTAGATGTTACATTTTCAGCCCAGATATCCTTGAAATTTGTCAGAAAGGTTGTTTCGATGATGTCTAGCTCAAGTTCGAATATGGGTCATCTGGGGTCAAAAACTAGGTCACAGAGCCCAAATATGGAAAAACCTTGTTAACACTCTAGAGGTAACATTTTCAGTCCAAATATCCTGGAAATTTGTCAGAAAGGTTGTTTTGATGATTTCTAGCTCAAGTTCGAATATGGGTCATCTGGGGTCAAAAACTAGGTCACAGAGCCCAAATGTGGAAAAACCTTGTTAACACTAGAGGTTACATTTTCAGCCCAAATATCCTGGAAATTTGTCAGAAAGGTTGTTTCGATGATTTCTAGCTCAAGTTTCAATATGGGTCATCTTGGATCAAAAACTATGCCACAGAGCCCAAATATGGAAAAACCTTGTTAACACTCTAGAGGTAACATTTTCAGCCCAAATATCCTGGAAATTTGTCAGAAAGGTTGTTTTGATGATTTCTAGCAACTTTGTTAAAAGCAGTTGTACTCGGGTGAGCGATAAAGGGCCATCATGGCCCTCTTGTTTCTGTAACCCGTTAATCAGTTCCCTCAGGTCATCAGTAGAGAATAATTCATCACTGGCAAGAATTTGATCTGACTTCTGTACATTTGTTCCATTTAAATGATAAAAAACAGTTGCTTGTATGGTGAAAATGGACAAATACAGACCATTTGGGTGGGATCAGAATACTGTACCCGAACTTTCACGGTCATGTGACAAATGATGCGTTAAATTAGCTTTGCATCGTCATTCATATCAAACTTACTGCATATAATTGGGAAAATATCACTACAATTGATAGATCAGTCT
>JAFMSR010000006.1:40315716-40338717 GCA_022818135.1 Saxidomus purpurata
TAACATTTAAAATGAACAAGTTCTTTAACAATTTATTTAAACATTTAAAATGAAATTTTCTGTACCATTTCTGCAGACATTTTGTTCACATTTAAAATGAACAAGTTCTCTAACAATTTCTTTTAATATTTAAATCGAAATTTTCTGTAACATTTCTGCAGACATTTTGTTAACATTTAAAATGAACAAGTTCTATAACAATTTCTTTTAATATTTAAATCGAAATTTTCTGTAACATTTTCTTTACCTTTTTAACTCATGATTTAAAATGACACCATCCTTGACATTTTCTTTTAACAATTCAAAGCCATTCTTAACATGTAAAATGAGACATGGCACAGCGGACATTCTTAACATTTAAAATCACACATGGCATGACAGACTTGTTAACATATAAAATCACACATGGCGCGACTGACATCATTAACATTTAAAATGAACAAGTTCTCTAACAATTTCTTCTAACAGTTAAAATGAAATCTTCTATAACATATCTGCAGAAATTTTGTTAACATTTAAAATGAACAAATTCTCTAACAATTTATTTTCACATTTAAAATGAAATTTTCTGTAACATTTCTGCAGACATTTAGTTAACATTTAAAATGAACAAGTTCACTAACAATTTCTTTTAATAATTAAATAAAAATTTTCTGTTACATTTTCTTTAACTTCGTAACTCATCATTTAAAATGACACCATCCTTAACATTTTCTTTTAACAATTCAAATGACATTCTTAACATTTAAAATCACACATGGCACAGCGGACATTCTTAACATTTAAAATCACACATGGCGTGACAGACTTCTTGACATTTAAAATCACGCATGGCGCGACGGACATTCTTCATATTTAAAATGAACAAGTTCTCTAACAATTTCTTTGAACATTTAAAATGAAATTTTCTAAAACATTTCTGCAGACATTTTGTTAACATTTAAAATGAACAAGTTCTCTAACAATTATTTTCTGTAACATTTTCTTTAACATTTTAACTCATCATTTAAAATAACACCATCCTTAACATTTTCTTTAACAATTCAGCAGACATTCTTTACATTTAAAATCACACATTGCGCGACGGACATTCTTAACATTTAAAACGAACAAGTTCTCTAACAACTTCTTTCAACATTTGAAATGAAATTTTCTGTAACATTTCTGCAGAAATTGTGTTAACATTTAAAATGAACAAGTTCTCTAACAATTTCTTTTAATATTTAAATTGATATTTTCTGTAACATTTTCTGTAACTTTTTAACTCATGATTTAAAATAACACCATCCTTAACATTTTCTTTTAACAACTCAAAGCCATTCTTAACATTTAAAATGAGACATGACACAGCGGACATTCTTAACATTTAAAATCATACATGGCGTGACAGAGTTCTAAACATTTAAAATCACACATGGCGCGACGGACATTCTTAACATTTAAAATGAACAAGTTCTCTAACAATTTCTTTTAACATTTAAAATGAAATCTTCTATAACATTTCTGCATTTGTTAACATTTAAAATGAACAAATTCTCTAACAATTTATTTTAACATTTAAAATGAAATTTTCTGTAACATTTCTGCAGACATTTAGTTAACATTTAAAATGAACAAGTTCACTAACAATTTCTTTTAATAATTAAATAAAAAATTTCTGCAACATTTTTTTCAACTTTCTAACTCATCATTTAAAATGACACCATCCTTAACATTTTCTTCAAAACAATTCAACGGACATTCATAACATTTAAAACAAGAAATGCGGCAATGCCGCCAAACCAGATTTTCAACAGCGCCTGTAGAAATTCTAGAATTTAATAATACATTTATTAAAAAAAAACAAGTTACAAAGTAGACATGAAATAATATATCATATCTTTTTTAAATTACCTCCAAAGATGATATGACCTTTGACTGCCAAATCAAGTTAAAATCATGTAAACAGGATTTTCAATGTTAATGTCACTGTGACCTTGACCTTGGAGCCAGCCATGCGGAACATGCGTTCTGCACGTCATCTTGATGTGGTAAACATTTGTCTGAAGTTTCATCAAAATTCTTCAAAGGGTTGAAGAGTTACAGAGCGGACAGGATTTTCAATGTTAATGTCACTGTGACCTTGACCTTGGAGCCAGCCATGCGGAACATGCGTTCTGCACGTCATCTTGATGTGGTAAACATTTGTCTGAAGTTTCATCAAAATTCTTCAAAGGGTTGAAGAGTTACAGAGCGGACACAATTTCGTTTGACGCCCGCCCATCCGCCCATCCGCCCATCCGCCCGCCATACCCCAATCTAATAACCAGGATTTTCAAAATTGAAAACCTGGTTAATAACACATGGCACAGCGGACATTCTGAACATTTAAAATCAAACATGGCGGGACGGACTTCTTAACATTTAAAATCACACATGGCGCAACGGACATTCTTCATATTTAAAATGAACAAATTCTCTAACAATTTCTTTGAACATTTAAAATGAAATTTTCTATAACATTTCTGCAGACATTTTGTTAACATTTAAAAAGAACAATTTCTCTAACAATTTCTTTCAATATTTAAAATGGAATTTTCTGTTACATTTTCTTTAACATTTTAACTCGTCATTTAAAATAACACCATCCTTAACATTTTCTTTAACAATTCAACAGACATTCTTAACATTTAAAATCACACATGGCGCAGCGGATATTCTTAACATTTAAAATCACACATGGCGCGACAGACATTCTTAACATTTAAAATGAACAAGTTCTCTAACATTTTCTTTAACATTTTAATTCTCATCATTTAAAATAACTTTTTTTGTAACAATTCAACGGACCATTTATAATGACACATGGCACAGCGGACATTCTTAACATTTAAAGTCACACATGGCGCGTCGGACATTCTTAACATTTAAAACGAACAAGTTTTCTGACAATTTCTTTTAACATTGAAAATGAAATTTTCTGTAACATTTCTGCAGACATTTTGTTAACATTTAAAATGAATAAGTTCTGTAACAACTTCTTTAAATATTTAAATTGATATTTTCTGTAACATTTTCTTTAACTTTTTAACTCATGATTTAAAATGACACCATCCTTAACATTTTTGTAACAATTCAAAGCCATTCTTAACATTTAAAACAAGAAACATGGCAATGCCACGAAACCAGGTTTTCAAAAATGTTGTTCTGATTCAAGTTACAAAGTAGACATGAAATAATATATCATATCTTTTTTAAATTACCTCCAAAGATGATATGACCTTTGACTGCCAAATCAAGTTAAAATCATGTAAACAGGATTTTCAATGTTAATGTCACTGTGACCTTGACCTTGGAGCCAGCCATGCGGAACATGCGTTCTGCACGTCATCTTGATGTGGTAAACATTTGTCTGAAGTTTCATCAAAATTCTTCAAAGGGTTGAAGAGTTACAGAGCGGACAGGATTTTCAATGTTAATGTCACTGTGACCTTGACCTTGGAGCCAGCCATGCGGAACATGCGTTCTGCACGTCATCTTGATGTGGTAAACATTTGTCTGAAGTTTCATCAAAATTCTTCAAAGGGTTGAAGAGTTACAGAGCGGACAGGATTTTCAATGTTAATGTCACTGTGACCTTGACCTTGGAGCCAGCCATGCGGAACATGCGTTCTGCACGTCATCTTGATGTGGTAAACATTTGTCTGAAGTTTCATCAAAATTCTTCAAAGGGTTGAAGAGTTACAGAGCGGACAGGATTTTCAATGTTAATGTCACTGTGACCTTGACCTTGGAGCCAGCCATGCGGAACATGCGTTCTGCACGTCATCTTGATGTGGTAAACATTTGTCTGAAGTTTCATCAAAATTCTTCAAAGGGTTGAAGAGTTACAGAGCGGACACAATTTCGTTTGACGCCCGCCCATCCGCCCATCCGCCCATCCGCCCGCCATACCCCAATCTAATAACCAGGATTTTCAAAATTGAAAACCTGGTTAATGAGACAGGACACAGCGGACATTCTTAACATTTAAAATCACACATGGCGTGACAGAGTTCTAAACATTTAAAATCACACTTGGCGCGACAGACATTCTTAACATTTAAAATGAACAAGTTCTCTAACAATTTCTTTTAACATTTAAAATGAAATCTTCTGTAACATTTCCGCAGAAATTTTGTTAACATTTAAAATGAACAAATTCTCTAACAATTTCTTTTAATAATTAAATAAAAAGTTTCTGTAACATTTTTTTAACTTTCTAACTGATCATTTAAAATTTCTTTTAATAATTAAATAAAAAGTTTCTGTAACATTTTTTTAACTTTCTAACTGATCATTTAAAATGACACCATCCTTAACATTTTCTTTAAACAATTCAACGGACATTCATGTCTCATTTAAAATGACACATGGCACAGCAGACATTCTTAACATTTAAAATAACACATTGCGTGACAGACTTCATTTAAAATCACACATGATGCGACGGACATTCTTCATATTTAAAATGAACAAATTCAAATGGCACAGCGGACATTCTTAACATTTAAAATCATACATGGCGTGACTGACTTCTTAACATTAAATATCACACATGGCGCGACCGACATCCTTAACATTTAAAACGAAAAAGTTCTCTAACAATTTTGTTTAACAATTAAAATGAAATTTTCTGTACATTTCTGCAGACATTTTGTTCACATTTAAAATGAACAAGTTCTCTAACAATTTCTTTTAACATTTAAAATGAAATTTTCTGTAACATTTCTGCAGACATTTTGTTAACATTTAAAATGAACAAGTTCTATAACAATTTCTTTTAATATTTAAATCGAAATTTTCTGTAACATTTTCTTTACCTTTTTAACTCATGATTTAAAATGACACCATCCTTGACATTTTCTTTTAACAATTCAAAGCCATTCTTAACATGTAAAATGAGACATGGCACAGCGGACATCCTTAACATTTAAAATCACACATGGCATGACAGACTTGTTAACATATAAAATCACACATGGCGCGACTGACATCATTAACATTTAAAATGAACAAGTTCTCTAACAATTTCTTTTAACATTTAAAATGAAATTTTCTGTAACATTTCTGCAGACATTTAGTTAACATTTAAAATGAAAAAGTTCACTAACAATTTCTTTTAATAATTAAATAAAAATTTTCTGTTACATTTTCTTTAACTTCGTAACTCATCATTTAAAATGACACCATCCTTAACATTTTCTTTTAACAATTCAAAGGACATTCTTAACATTTAAAATCACACATGGCACAGCGGACATTCTTAATCTTCTATAACATTTCTGCAGACATTTTGTTAACATTTAAAATGAACAAATTCTCTAACAATTTATTTTCACATTTAAAATGAAATTTTCTGCAACATTTCTGCAGACATTTAGTTAACATTTAAAATGAACAAGTTCACCAACAATTTCTTTTAATAATTAAATAAAAAATTTCTGCAACATTTTTTTCAACTTTCTAACTCATCATTTAAAATGACACCATCCTTAACATTTTCTTCAAAACAATTCAACGGACATTCATAACATTTAAAATAACACATGGCACAGCGGACATTCTGAACATTTAAAATCAAACATGGCGGGACGGACTTCTTAACATTTAAAATCACACATGGCGCAACGGACATTCTTCATATTTAAAATGAACAAATTCTCTAACAATTTCTTTGAACATTTAAAATGAAATTTTCTATAACATTTCTGCAGACATTTTGTTAACATCTAAAAAGAACAATTTCTCTAACAATTTCTTTCAATATTTAAAATGGAATTTTCTGTTACATTTTCTTTAACATTTTAACTCGTCATTTAAAATAACACCATCCTTAACATTTTCTTTAACAATTCAACAGACATTCTTAACATTTAAAATCACACATGGCGCAGCGGATATTCTTAACATTTAAAATCACACATGGCGCGACAGACATTCTTAACATTTAAAATGAACAAGTTCTCTAACATTTTCTTTAACATTTTAATTCTCATCATTTAAAATAACTTTTTTTGTAACAATTCAACGGACCATTTATAATGACACATGGCACAGCGGACATTCTTAACATTTAAAGTCACACATGGCGCGTCGGACATTCTTAACATTTAAAACGAACAAGTTTTCTGACAATTTCTTTTAACATTGAAAATGAAATTTTCTGTAACATTTCTGCAGACATTTTGTTAACATTTAAAATGAATAAGTTCTGTAACAACTTCTTTAAATATTTAAATTGATATTTTCTGTAACATTTTCTTTAACTTTTTAACTCATGATTTAAAATGACACCATCCTTAACATTTTTGTAACAATTCAAAGCCATTCTTAACATTTAAAATGAGACAGGACACAGCGGACATTCTTAACATTTAAAATCACACATGGCGTGACAGAGTTCTAAACATTTAAAATCACACTTGGCGCGACAGACATTCTTAACATTTAAAATGAACAAGTTCTCTAACAATTTCTTTTAACATTTAAAATGAAATCTTCTGTAACATTTCCGCAGAAATTTTGTTAACATTTAAAATGAACAAATTCTCTAACAATTTCTTTTAATAATTAAATAAAAAGTTTCTGTAACATTTTTTTAACTTTCTAACTGATCATTTAAAATTTCTTTTAATAATTAAATAAAAAGTTTCTGTAACATTTTTTTAACTTTCTAACTGATCATTTAAAATGACACCATCCTTAACATTTTCTTTAAACAATTCAACGGACATTCATGTCTGATTTAAAATGACACATGGCACAGCAGACATTCTTAACATTTAAAATAACACATTGCGTGACAGACTTCATTTAAAATCACACATGATGCGACGGACATTCTTCATATTTAAAATGAACAAATTCAAATGGCACAGCGGACATTCTTAACATTTAAAATCATACATGGCGTGACTGACTTCTTAACATTAAATATCACACATGGCGCGACCGACATCCTTAACATTTAAAACGAACAAGTTCTCTAACAATTTCTTTTAACAATTAAAATGAAATTTTCTGTACATTTCTGCAGACATTTTGTTCACATTTAAAATGAACAAGTTCTCTAACAATTTCTTTTAACATTTAAAATGAAATTTTCTGTAACATTTCTGCAGACATTTTGTTAACATTTAAAATGAACAAGTTCTATAACAATTTCTTTTAATATTTAAATCGAAATTTTCTGTAACATTTTCTTTACCTTTTTAACTCATGATTTAAAATGACACCATCCTTGACATTTTCTTTTAACAATTCAAAGCCATTCTTAACATGTAAAATGAGACATGGCACAGCGGACATCCTTAACATTTAAAATCACACATGGCATGACAGACTTGTTAACATATAAAATCACACATGGCGCGACTGACATCATTAACATTTAAAATGAACAAGTTCTCTAACAATTTCTTTTAACAGTTAAAATGAAATCTTCTATAACATTTCTGCAGACATTTTGTTAACATTTAAAATGAACAAATTCTCTAACAATTTATTTTCACATTTAAAATGAAATTTTCTGTAACATTTCTGCAGACATTTAGTTAACATTTAAAATGAAAAAGTTCACTAACAATTTCTTTTAATAATTAAATAAAAATTTTCTGTTACATTTTCTTTAACTTCATAACTCATCATTTAAAATGACACCATCCTTAACATTTTCTTTTAACAATTCAAAGGACATTCTTAACATTTAAAATCACACATGGCACAGCGGACATTCTTAACATTTAAAATCACACATGGCGTGACAAACTTCTTGACATTTAAAATCACGCATGGCGCAACGGACATTCTTCATATTTAAAATGAACAAGTTCTCTAACAATTTCTTTGAACATTTAAAATGAAATTTTCTATAACATTTCTGCAGACATTTTGTAAACATTTAAAATGAACAAGTTCTCTAACAATTATTTTCTGTAACATTTTCTTTAACATTTTAACTCATCATTTAAAATAACACCATCCTTAACATTTTCTTTAACAATTCAGCGGACATTCTTAACATTTAAAATCACACATGGGCGACCGACATTCTTCATATTTAAAATGAACAAGTTCTCTAACAATTTCTTTTAATATTTAAAATGAAATTTTCTGTAACATTTTCTTTAACATGTTAACTCATCCTTTAAAATAACACCATCCTTAACATTTTCTTTAACAATTCAGCGGACATTCTTTACATTTAAAATCACACATTGCGTGACGGACATTCTTAACATTTAAAACGAACAAGTTCTCTAACAATTTCTTTTAACATTTGAAATGAAATTTTCTGTAACATTTCTGCAGACATTGTGTTAACATTTAAAATGAATAAGTTCTCTAACAATTTCTTTTAATATTTAAATTGATATTTTCTGTAACATTTTCTGTAACTTTTTAACTCATGATTTAAAATAACACCATCCTTAACATTTTCTTTTAACAATTCAAAGCCATTCTTAACATTTAAAATGAGACATGACACAGCGGACATTCTTAACATTTAAAATCACACATGGCGTGACAGAGTTCTAAACATTTAAAATCACACATGGCGCGACGGACATTCTTAACATTTAAAATGAACAAGTTCTCTAACAATTTCTTTTAACATTTAAAATGAAATCTTCTATAACATTTCTGCATTTGTTAACATTTAAAATGAACAAATTTTCTAACAATTTATTTTAACATTTAAAATGAAATTTTCTGTAACATTTCTGCAGACATTTAGTTAACATTTAAAATGAACAAGTTCACTAACAATTTCTTTTAATAATTAAATAAAAATTTTCTGTTACATTTTCTTTAACTTCGTAACTCATCATTTAAAATGACACCATCCTTAACATTTTCTTTTAACAATTCAAAGGACATTCTTAACATTTAAAATCACACATGGCACAGCGGACATTCTTAACATTTAAAATCACACATGGCGTGACAAACTTCTTGACATTTAAAATCACGCATGGCGCGACGGACATTCTTCATATTTAAAATGAACAAGTTCTCTAACAATTTCTTTGAATATTTAAAATGAAATTTTCTATAACATTTCTGCAGACATTTTGTTAACATTTAAAATGAACAAGTTCTCTAACAATTATTTTCTGTAACATTTTCTTTAACATTTTAACTCATCATTTAAAATAACACCATCCTTAACATTTTCTTTAACAATTCAGCGGACATTCTTAACATTTAAAATCACACATGGAGCGACCGACATTCTTCATATTTAAAATGAACAAGTTCTCTAACAATTTCTTTTAATATTTAAAATGAAATTTTCTGTAACATTTTCTTTAACATGTTAACTCATCCTTTAAAATAACACCATCCTTAACATTTTCTTTAACAATTCAGCGGACATTCTTTACATTTAAAATCACACATTGCGCGACGGACATTCTTAACATTTAAAACGAACAAGTTCTCTAACAACTTCTTTTAACATTTGAAATGAAATTTTCTGTAACATTTCTGCAGACATTGTGTTAACATTTAAAATGAACAAGTTCTCTAACAATTTCTTTTAATATTTAAATTGATATTTTCTGTAACATTTTCTGTAACTTTTTAACTCATGATTTAAAATAACACCATCCTTAACATTTTCTTTTAACAATTCAAAGCCATTCTTAACATTTAAAATGAGACATGACACAGCGGACATTCTTAACATTTAAAATCACACATGGCGTGACAGAGTTCTAAACATTTAAAATCACACATGGCGCGACAGACATTCTTAACATTTAAAATGAGACATGACACAGCGGACATTCTTAACATTTAAAATCACACATGGCGTGACAGAGTTCTAAACATTTACAATCACACATGGCGCGACGGACATTCTTAACATTTAAAATGAACAAGTTCTCTAACAATTTCTAAAATTTAAAATGAAATCTTCTATAACATTTCTGCATTTGTTAACATTTAAAATGAACAAATTCCCTAACAATTTATTTTAACATTTAAAATGAAATTTTCTGTAACATTTCTGCAGACATTTAGTTAACATTTAAAATGAACAAGTTCACTAACAATTTCTTTTAATAATTAAATAAAAAATTTCTGCAACATTTTTTTCAACTTTCTAACTCATCATTTAAAATGACACCATCCTTAACATTTTCTTCAAAACAATTCAACGGACATTCATAACATTTAAAATAACACATGGCACAGCGGACATTCTGAACATTTAAAATCAAACATGGCGGGACAGACTTCTTAACATTTAAAATCACACATGGCACGACGGACATTCTTCATATTTAAAATAAACAAATTCTCTAACAATTTCTTTGAACATTTAAAATGAAATTTTCTATAACATTTCTGCAGACATTTTGTTAACATTTAAAATGAACAAGTTCTCTAACAATTTCTTTCAATATTTAAAATGGAATTTTCTGTTACATTTTCTTTAACATTTTAACTCGTCATTTAAAATAACACCATCCTTAACATTTTCTTTAACAATTCAACAGACATTCTTAACATTTAAAATCACACATGGCGCAGCGGATATTCTTAACATTTAAAATCACACATGGCGCGACAGACATTCTTAACATTTAAAATGAACAAGTTCTCTAACATTTTCTTTAACATTTTAATTCTCATCATTTAAAATAACTTTTTTTGTAACAATTCAACGGACCATTTATAATGACACATGGCACAGCGGACATTCTTAACATTTAAAATCACACATGGCGCGTCGGACATTCTTAACATTTAAAACGAACATGTTTTCTGACAATTTCTTTTAACATTTAAAATGAAAATTTCTGTAACATTTCTTCAGACATTTTGTTAACATTTAAAATGAACAAATTCTCTAACAATTTCTTTTAACATTTAAAGCGACTGCACTCCAAATTCTTAGTAAATTTTAAGTTTTTGGTAAAATCAATATATATTCAATTTGTCAACATCAAGATTATTTTCTTTGTGTAAGAGCTAAAAATAAAGGTAGAAAAAAAATATTTACCCGAGCCAGGTTTTGAACTCGGATCTTTGCGCTTACAAAAAATTTACAGGGGCTTAACCTACTACACTACGGAGTCAGCTGATCTGATGCGAGTTAAAAATATTGATATACCAAACAGCCCACCCCGTTAGTCACGGGGTGATATTTTCTACAATAAAAGTAAGCAAAACAACACATTTTAATTGTTTCTTTTGTTAGAAAACTTGTCACGTTATCATAATACAATGCCCCTGATACAGTAATGACAACTGTTTTCTTGAAATTGAAAATTTTCTTTTTTTATCGTAACTTGTCCATCTGGAGTGCAGTCGCTTTAAAATGAGATTTTCTGTAACATTTTAACTCTCACCATTTGAAATGAAATGATCCTTTTCTTTTTAAAATTAAGCGTACATTCTTAACATTTAAACTGACGAATGGTGCAGCGGACATTCTTAACATTTAAACTGACACATGGCGCGACAGAAATTCTAAACATTTAAATGAACAAGTTCTCTAACAATTTCTTTTAACATTTAAAATGAGATTTTCTTTAACATTTCTGCAGACATTTTGTTAACATTTAAAATGAACAAGCTCTCTAACAATTTCTTTAAACATTTAAAATGAAAATTTCTGCAACATTTTAACTCTTAGCATTTGAAATGAAACCATCGTAACATTTTCTTAATCAATTCAGCGTACTTTCTTAACATTTAAAATGACACATGGTGCAGCGGACATTCTTAACATTTAAAATGAACAAGTTCTCCAATAATTTCTTTTAACATTTAAAATGAGATTTTCTTTAACAATTCTGTATACATTTTGTTAACATTTAAAATGAACAACTTCTCTAACAATTTCAACAAAATATTTAAAATGACATGTGAGAGCATTTTCTTAAAATTGAAATTGAGATTTTCCACAACATTTTTTAATATTTCTACTTATATGTCCTTTTACATTAACAATTTTCCCACATACAAGCCCAACAGGAGCATTCCCGAAAGTTACAAAGTCACGTTGTCACAACCAGTCCAACAGTAAAACTAGATCCTATATCCCTAGGGAAAAGAGACCATTTAAACCCCAACACAACATCAAACCATACACCCACTACCAAAACCACACACACTTCGGATAAGCCCAAACATGACTCGAACATATAGACATACTGACAACAAAGAGATACAGAGAGTGAGGTCAAGGAGAGGAAAGTCATTATACCATCAATTCAGCTGTCTATCTGACCCTTTATTTTCTCTCTTTCTATCTTCTAGAAGACAAATACAGAAAAGAGTCAGTCTGAAAGACAGCTTTATCCCCCAGCGCATGAAGGAATTTCAAGAGATTTACTTTGATCCTCAAGTACAACTGGAGTAGTGTAGTGCAGGAGGGGATGTAAAGAATTAACCATTTCTATTAAGAAGGTCAAATATTTAAATATATCCAAAATATTAAATACAAGAGCTGTCCCTCACAAGTGACGAATGCCCCCAAAAGAGGTGTCTCACAGTCTTTGTCCTCTCCATGTGCTTAATAATTGTGGTATGTAATTTTAAAATCCATGTGACACAACAGCTTGATGTGCTAGACATTTGTGCCAAGTTATTGTTAAATTAATCAATGCATGACAAAGTTATAGTCCAGACACGAATGTGTGCATATATACAGGATTCCATTATATTCAAACTTTAAGTGTGACCTTGACCTTTGAGGTAGGGACGTAGGTCTTGCATGCAACACATCATCTATATGTGCTATACATTTGTGCCAAGTTATTTTAAAATCCTTCAATGCATGACAAAGTTACAGTCAGGACACGAATGTGTGCATATATAGAGGATTCCATTACCTTCAAACTCTAAGTGTGAACTTGACCTTTGAGGTACGGACGTGGGTCTTGCATGCGACACGTTGTCTTTTTGTGCTAGACATTTGTACCAAGTTATTTTAAAATCCTTCAATGCTTGACAAAGTTACAGTCCGGACACGAATGTATGCATATATAGAGGATTCCATAACCTTCAGACTCCAAGTGTGACCTTGACCTTTGAGGTAGGGACATGGGTCTTTCATGCCACACGACGTCTTCATGTGCTAGACATTTGTGCCAAGTTATTTTAAAATCCTTCAATGCATGACAGAGTTATGTCTGGACACAAATTTGGGGACGCACAGATGGACGGACAGTACGATTTCAACATGCCACCCTTCTGGGGCATAAAAAACTGTAGTCAAGATAGGGTTATGGTTCTTGTACACTGCACTTCCTCTCATTGTGTTTGGACATTGTACTGAATTCCAACCAGTAATTTTCAAGTTATGCTCAGGACATGGAAAAGTAACAAAGGGCAATAACTCTGTAAATAGGCAAGATAGAGTTATGGTTCTTGTACACTGCACTTCCTCTCATTGTGTTTGGACATTGTATGAAGTTGTATTGAATTCCAACCAATAGTTTTCAATTCATTGTCCGGACAAGGAAAAGTAACAAAGGGCAATAACCCTGTATATAGTCAAGATGGAGTTATGGTTCTTTTATACTGCACTACCTCCAAGTTAATCTGCAGACAATAAAATGCAACAAACCGCCGCCTGACGAATGACTCCTATTTACCCCCTTATCTTTGTTCACGGGGTATAATTAAGACATGAGTTCAAGAGAGTGAAACAACTGATACTGAAGTAAATGGAGCTGCACTATAGAGTGACTGTTCTAGGTGCACTTACATGACATGCCTGGTTTTAAACATCTTTTCAGATGGAATTAAATTGAGCATGAGTAACTCCTTTCAAGCATAATTATATCCTGTAAGAAAATACTTTGCTCATTTGATTGGCCTTATCAGGTTTTAGGTCAGTCCTTATAAATGAAACAAACCTGCAGCTTATTGTCAGAAATGTTTGTCAGAAATGGTTTGCCAAAACAGTCCTCTAAATGATCTTTTATGAGAAGCTTCTGTTAAAAAATAACTGGCCTAAATAGTTACGCACAATGGCATTAATGCTTTTGCTTCTGAAGTTACTAAATCCTATATACCCCCGGGGATATAATTAAAAAAAAAACATCCAGTGTTAAGATCTAGTTAGTGACTTCATTGTACTTTCACTAAATCAACCTGTCATATGGCTATATTATATATAATCTCAACCACTTGCTTTCTCTCTTCAATGCAGTAGATACTGGACTATGACTATATTGGAAAGCCTACTGGGTGTATATCTCAGTTTAAAACCTGTTACCAAGATACAAAATTTGTGCCTAACCTAGGAAGCCTGCTTGGCATAACCAACTTGAAGACAGACTTACCATAAAGCACTTTCAGATGGAGTATTCAGGGGAAGACAGAAAAAAAAGCAAGGATTGAGATTACAGACCAACATTTTAACGAGAACAGGTCAAAAGACCAAAACTTTTGTACATTGACTGACCTAAAAACCCATCAAATTATCTTAGCGTACACAGTTGATATGATACTGACCACTAGCTACCTTTCTCTAAGGCACTTAACTTGTGCCTAACCCTGAAAGCTTCCTAATTTAAAGATTTTATAAAATTTGTACAAAAATGCATTACCGGTAATAAAATCTTAACAAATTCATATTTTTTGGTAATCAAAGATGAGCATAAATAATTTCAATGATAAGTAACCAAAGACCAATTAAGGCTCATGTACTCCATACATGGTATGTTTTTGTGAAAAATGATTTGCCTATTAAACTGTCCTTAAAATGAAATATCTTCCATACAAGATGTTTTGTCAAAAATTACTTGCCTTTAATATGAAGTTTTTGTAAAAAATAACTGACCAGAACAGTCAATCTAATTAACCCAATACTCCTATGATTTTTTGTCAAAAAATGAGTGATCTGAACAGTCCTTCAAATAAACCTACTAGCATAGTGGAAGATTTGGGAAAAAAAAAATAGTTGCTTGAACAATCCTGAGAGTGAACCTACTACCCTACGAGAAATTATAGTCAAAAACAAGTGGCTTGAACAGTCCTTAAATTGACCTGATTGGTCTAAACAGTTTTTCTAAAGAAACTTTCAATAGTATTAAGACTGCTATAGCACCTTCTAGCCTAAAGTTTCTAACACTAAAATCATTTTACCTCAACCACTAAATTAAGGCATTGGCAACTTGCAACTAGACTTTGAAACCTGCTTCGTGGTCAGCTGAGCTAAAAATTTTACAAGTGATTTATGGAGCAAATATGGACAGAGACAGGCGAAAGCGGTTGCGCCGGGGGACAACGACTGATACAAGGCAGATATTCTGCCAGGTAAAAAACACAGCTGGGCAGAAAACAAGATAGCCAATATGGCTCTATATCGCTCACCCAATACCTATTTATGACCCAATGTGACAAAGATTCAACTTTACATCATAGATACAATCTTTCTATTTAACCTTGAAAAGGCAAAGACTCTAAGTAACATGACAATTGTTTATAATATGTGACTTCAAGAGTGTCTACAAGGTTTTCTTCGGAATAGGACTGGTGACCTAGTTTTTCAATCCCAGACGATCCACAAAAACACAGACTGTTACCAAGTTTTCAATTTGATTTGTTATAGTGACACAGTTTTTGACCAAAAGTAATCCAGTTTTAGACCGTACCTCCTATGACACCATTACTGGTTTTTCCAGGAAGCGGACTCTAGAGTGACTCAATAAGCTAAAAGCTTTCTTCACTATCAAGCTAAAATAAATGCGTATAAACTAAACTTGGCCTAGGAATCATTTTGACAATTTTTCATGAAAATTGGATATTAAATGTGGCCTCTAAGAGTGTCATTTAAGTTTTCCTTTCATTTGACAGTGACCTAGTTTTTGACCCCAGATGACCCAGATTCGAACTTTATCTAGAAATCATTGAGACATTTTGTCTAATTTTCAGGAAGACTTAATATTTAAAGTGGCTTCTTGAGTATTATCAAGGATTTCTTGTAATTGACAATGTGACGCTTGTTTCTGACCATGTGCTGACATCACTTCACCTGTATTCAAACTTGACCTAGAAATCATCTAGTGTTACCAGGGTTTTTCTTTGGCTTTACCATGTGACCTAGTTCTTTTATGCCAGTTGACCGAGATTTACACATAACCTAGTTTTAATGATGATTGGGTTGTAAATGTAATGTCTATGGCATACACAAAGATATGGATAATTTGACCTTGGTGACCTAGTTTTTTAAGCAAGACAACACATATTCAAACTCTACCTAGAGTTAATCAAGACGCTCATTCTGACAAAGTTTCAAGAAAATCCAATGAAAAATGCACCCTCTATTGCAGGTTCAGTAGGGACAGAAAATAGAAAGACGGACAACGGCCATAGGGTGATCACAATAGCTCCCCATGAGCACTTTGTGCTCAGGTGAACTAAAAAGAGAACAAGACAGAGAAAACAAAAAGTATTGTTGGAATCAATGGATACTTCTCAATCATTCTGTCACTTTGCACTGTCCCTTTACATGTTCCCTCCTGAAGTTTTCCCCTAGACAAAATTGTAAAACAGAAATACAGAGGCTGTTGCTCTGGGAACATTTGATGCACAACCCCACAAAAGGTCCCTTAGTTTGAAAAAAAATAGTGCTGAAAACATAGCAGAGGAAATTTCAATGTTGAGAATGAAACCGATTTACTTGTTATTTCTTTCCAACATTGATGTGGTAGCAAGAAAACTTCAAAATGAAGATGAAGACACTTGGTAGGATTAAAAGGTAATGAAGATAAAGGCATTTGGTAGGATTACAAGCTTATGGAAATATAGACATTTGGTAGAATTAAAAGGTAACAAAGATGAAGACGTTTGGTACATGTAGGATTAAAAGGTAATAAAGGTGAAGACGGAGGTATAATTAGAATGTAATGTGAAGACACTTGGTAAGATTAAAAGGTCAAGATGAAAACATTTAGTAGGATTACATAGTAATGAGATGGAAGACATTTGGTAGGATAAAAAAGGTCAAGATGAAGACATGTGGTAGAATACATGGTGATCAAGGCGTTTGGTAGGATTATATGGTGATGAAGACATTTGGTAGGACTAAAAGTAAATTGAGATGACAACATTTGGAAGGTTTAAAATATAAACAAGATGAAGCATTTGGTAGAACAAAAAGGTAATGGAGAGAAGACATTTGGTAGAACAAAAAGGTAATGGAGAGAAGACATTTGGTAGAATTACACGGTAATGAAGATAAAGACATTTGGTAGGATTGCATGGCAATGTAGACATTTTGAAGGATTAAAAAGGAATGAATGTGAAGACACTAAGGATTAAAGGGTAATTTAGATGAAGACGTTTGGTATGATTAAAAGGTAATGAAGACATTTTGTAGGAATAAAAGGTCAAGATATAGCCATTTGGTAGGATTTAAAAGTAATGAAGATGAAAACAGTTGGTAGGTTTAAAAGGTCAAGATGAAGACATTTGGTAAAATTGAAACGTAAAGAAGATAAAGACTTGGTAGGATTAAATTGGTAATGAAGATGAAGACACTTGGCAGGATCAAAAGAAAATGAATACAATGACATTTGGTAGGATTAAAGGTCAAGATGAAGATATTTGGTAGGATTTGAAGGTGATGAAGACATTTGGTAGGGTTTAAAGGTCAAGGTGAAGACATTTGGTGAAGTTGACACTTGGAAGGATTAAAAGGTAATGAAGATGTAGACATTTGGTAGGATTTAAAGATACTGAAGATGAAGACACTTCTTAGGATTTAAATGTAAATAAGATGAAGTATTTGGTAGGATCAAAAGGTAATGAAGACTTTTGACAGGTTAAAAAGATGGAGATGGACACACTTGCCATGATTAAAAGGTAGTGGAGATATAGACATTTGGTAGGCGTAAAAGGCAATGAAGGTGAAACACTTTGCAGGATTAAAAGGCAATTAAGGTGAAGTCACTTGGTAGGATTAGAAGGTAAAGGAAATAAAGAAAATTGGTAGGATTAAAAGGTAAGGAAGATCAAGACACTTTGTAGGATTTAAATGTACACAAGATAAAGACATTTGGAAAGTATAAAAGGTAAAGAAAAAGATGAAACTCAGTAGGATAAAAAGGTAAAGATGAAGAAATTTGGTAGGGTTACAACGTAAAGGAAATTAAGTGTTTGGTAACATTACAGGTAAATAAGATGCAGACATGGGTAAAATTAAAAGGCAGAGAAGATGAGGACACTTGGTAGGATAAAAAGGTAATTGAAAATGAAGGTAATTGAAGATGCATATACTTGGTAGGATTGAGGTAAAGCAGATTATGCCTTTTTGTAGGATATTAAGAAAAGAAGATGAAGAGATTTTGTAGGTATAAAGGTAATGAAAATGAAGTGCTTGGTAGGATTAATAGTGAAGCAAGATGTAGACACTTGGTAGGATTTAAAAGTAATGAAGCTCAAGACACTTAAGAGGATTAAAATGTCATAAAGATGAAAACATTTGGTAGGATTAACAGGAAATGAAGATGAAGATATTTGGTAGGATTAAAAATTAAAGATGAAGAAACTTTAAGGATTTAAATGTAAAGAAGATACTTCACAGGATTAAAAGGTAATGGAAGATGAAAACACTTCACATGATTTACATGTAATGAAGGTGAAGACACTTGGAATGTTTTTAACTTGGTAGGATCAAAAGGTAATGAAGATGACGACATTTGGTAGGATTAAAAGGTCAAGATGAAAACATTTGGTGGAATTTAAAGGTAAAGAAGATGAAGACACTTGGTATGATTTAAAGGTAATGAAGATAAGAGACTTGTTTGGATTTAAAGGTAATAAAGATGTAGAGACTTGGTTGGATTTAAAGGTAATGAAGATGAAGAGACTTGGTTGGATTTAAAGGTAATGAAGATGAAGAGACTTGATTGGATTTAAAGGTAATGAAGATGAAGAGACTTGGTTTGATTTAAAGGTAATGAAGATGAAGAGACTTGGTTGGATTTAAAGGTAATGAAGATGAAGAGACTTGGTTGGATTTAAAGGTAATAAAGAAGATGACATTTAGTAAGATTAAAAGGTAATGAAGATGGAGACACTTGGTGGGATTTAAATGTAAATAAGATGAAGCATTCGGTAGGATCAAATGGAAATGAAGACTTTTGACAGGCTAAAAATAAGGACATAGACACTTGGCAGGATTAAAAGGTAATGGAGATATAGACATTTTGTAGGAATAAAAGGCAATGAAGGTCAAGACACTTGGCAGGATTAAAAGGTAATTAAGGTGAAGACACTTGGAAGGATTAGAAGGTAATGGAGATAAAGAAATTTGGTAGGATTAAAAGGTTATGAAGATGAAGACACTTGGTAGGATTTAAATGTGAAGATGTATGAAAGACATTTAGTAAGATTAAGAGTAAAAGAAGATAAAGACACTTGGTAGGATTTAAATGTAATGAAGATGAATATACTTACAAGCAGTGTTCCAGCTAGGATCTGAAAAGGGCAGGGTGCTGGTGAAAAAAGGGCATTTTGAGCCGCAAAGCGGTGAGGGAGGGGGAGGGGGTCACCCCCTCTTAAAAGGGGGGCTTCCCTTAAGATTTTTTTATTATAAATTATCATATTAAAGAAGACATCTGATGTGTTTTATTGACTGGAAATATAAGAATTCTTTAAGAAATCTAACCTGATTTTGTTAGATTTTCTCAATCAACATGATCAACTAAGCATGTATTACATTTATTAATTCTAATTTTATTTATTCTGATGCAGGAAATCTACAATGGGAATGACTGATGACAAAAAAAAAATAACCATATTAAATTTGTTTATCAAAAAAACATTTTAAATTTGTTTTTGCTCTTTAAATAAACTGTCAAATCTTTGAAAGCAAAAGGGGAATTTGCTAAGAAAAAATAATTAGATTGCAGTAATTATGCATTAAAGTGGACTACAACTACGAATGTTTAAGTAAGTGAAAGTAATTTTTTTTTTTACAATAATTTATCCTTAGAAAAGGGAGGTAATCAAAATCAACAAACTGTAAGATTTAATTGCAAAACTATTTGAAATAAAATTTAATAATAATTTTCTAATAACATTTATAGTTCCCATGAAAACCTAGTGTGATTTAATAAAAAGACAAATAAAAAATAGAGAACTGTTTTAACTTCTTAATTTCTGTATTATATATAAATCAATTTTTTGCACACATGATTGTGTGCATTGAAAAAAATTGCGCACCTACGCTTACCTATTTTTCGGAAATTGAGATTTATAATTAAATATACTTAACAAGGATTTAAGAACATTTACAAAGATCATAAAGTGTTGACACTTATCTATCATGGTTCTCATACATCAAGCTGTTATGTAAACGAAACAATATCAAGCATTGATCAATTAGTGTTAATCCGATTATAGCCCGAGGTCATACACGTGTTTATCAATTAGGCGGGAAAACAGCTGCTATTTACGACCGATCGTACGTCATGATGTACATTGTCAAAATTTTAAATTTCTTAAGGGCAACAAAGTTGTCTTATCAAAAGGGCAAAGGGCGCTTTTAAAAAAGGCAGGGCGCTGCAGAAAAGGGGCAGGGCGCCGCGCCCCGCTATTTAGGCCTAGCTGGAACACTGCTTACAAGGATTAAAAGTTTAAGAAGATGAAGACACTATGAAATGAAGACAAAGACAAATGGAAGGATAAAAAGGTAAAGAGATAAAGACACTTGGTTGGATTCAAAGGTAATGGAGATGAAGACATTTGGTAGGATTTAAAGGTAATGAAGATGAAGAGACTTGGCAGGATTAAAAAAGAAAATTTATTAGCACTCCACCCAAACATAAATTCCATTACACTATGATTATTCTTCAGGCATGGTGACAGAATGCACAACTCCTCTTTATAGAGAAGCATCCAATGAAACTCAGTGGTTGTTAAAAAATAGACTTGAATAATTATACTGGGAGCAAATGAGTGACAAATAAACAGAGATAGGAGAAAGAATGAGGCAGACTAAATGGCTTATGGATTCAATCAATAAGGTTGGAAAATACAAAGAAACAGCTAGACAGTGAAATCAAGTACAAGATTGATGGGTAGGCTGAACATATATACAATGGCGGGTTGGTTAATTGGCAGAGAGACAAACAGTGGGCCTATTAAAAAGGAATAAATATAAAAACAAATATGTGCAGATGGATGGCAGAATGTTTCAATGACAGATGACTACATAGAAATGTTAAGTGGAGAAGCAAATGATGAGAAATATAGAATATCACACTACTTACAAATTTATTCAATAACAAAACAATAGACAAACAATAAAAAGTACATATAACCATGTAATACACAGTCCCCAGATGGATATATGAAGCCATTAAATGAACACATGACCAAAATTAATGTTCATTAGGCAGTCAAGAAGTTATAGTCTAAAGACCTTTGACACTGAAGAGTGGCCTTGAACTTTGTCATTTTAATAAATGTGGTTACTAAAAGTGACCGTGACCTTTGACACCAAGATAAAATAAAATTTTGAATGAAAGAGATTAATCTGGTGACCTTCTACCATAAATGTGACCTTTACTCAAACATTGCTGAAAAACAAATTCTGTACATCCTCTCAATGAGAGTAACATTTATCCAAAGTTTCAAGATAAAGGTTTTGAGGGTATAGAAAGTTTAACATAACCATTGATCTTAAATGTAATCTTAACATTGACTAGGTCGGGTATTGGCAACAACTTTGAGTAGTTACTTTTGCAGAAATTACAGCTCAGAAGCAAAATATCAGAACATAACCTTTAATTACAAGTTTGAGCCCCAAGTGTAACCGTGACCTTAAAGGCAGTCACATGGGTGTTGTGCAAGACACATCCTTGTGGTATGGACAATACATTGTTGAAGTTATTCTAAAATAAGACTATGCATGTAAAAGTTGGTGTGGTGCAGACCATGGGTTATGGGAAACAGCTTTTTAAAATCAGTCTGTAGAAGCACTGACACAAAGTACTGGTACATATAACTCTACAATTAGGGTTTTGAGCCCTAAATATTATCATAAGCTTTGAGGTAGCCACCTAGATATGGTGCATAACACATCCATCTGTTATGGACAACTGTGAATTTTTTTGAAAATATGTCCCTACACACCGAGGTGACAGCCCAGATATGAATTGCAGACAAACTGGCTGAAGGAATGACGGACAGACTGATGAACAGAATCAAGCAAACCTATAGCTGGCAACAGCCCATGTCGCTCACCGAAGCCAACTGAGACAAGACCATCTGCAACTGCACATGATCAGGCCTGCATTTGCAATATTAAAATGCAAGTATCATCAAATACTTGTGCAGATTTTTTAATCTGATAATTGAAGTGTGCCCTTCTTAGTGAGCACAAGATTACTACCTATTGCCTCTTTTTAACCCCATATTACTCTGTATTAAACTTGATCTAGAGATCTAACATTTAACACACTTTCATAATCTGGTTATAAAAATTAATATGTAATATCAAAAAGTTTAACAGGTTTTCATTCGACCAACTAGTTTTTGACCTCAAGAGACCCAGTTTTGAATCTGACCTATACTTTATCAAAACAAAAATTCTGGCATGATACTGGGTCTAAATGTAGCTTCCAGAGTCTGCAGGTTGTTTACAATCATTTGACCTTGTGACATAGTTTTTGACCCCACATGACCCAGTTTAGAACTTGAGAAATATAAAGACAAAATTTTAATGTTCTGACCAATTTTCATGATTGGGGGACAAATATGGCCTCTAAAGTTATCAAGAATGTTTTTTCTGATGTTTTTTTTTAACAGGTGACCTGTTTTTTGACACCACTTGACACAGTATCTAACTTGGCCTAGAGATCATATGGACAAATTCCATGATAATGGCATTTAAATTTGGCCTCATGAGTGTTCACAAGGGTTTTCCATGATTTTACCAGGTATCTTAGTTTTAACCCCACGTGACCCAGTCTCAAGCCCGATCTAAAAACTTAAAACACA
>JAFMSR010000006.1:40339217-40401227 GCA_022818135.1 Saxidomus purpurata
TATACGTATCCTCTTTTCATGATAATCTGCGTACAACGCATCTCTTTATCTTCACCTACCTCGTATAAATTTGCTTATAACTAATTCCAAAGTATAGGCTGTTTGTATTGATACCTTATACATTTGTCTGTATACAGTCTTTGGTCAATGACATATCTTGTTACTATAAGCAAATAAATGTCATATTTAGCAACATTAGTGTAGTTTTTTTCTAACATTTCAGGGAAATACTTTAATAAAAATGTGTCAGTTTATCATAAAACTTCACACATGTTTAGTTTAAACATATTACTACATATATCAAGCAAAAGGTCGGAGCAAAAAAGCGATATAATACAAATATTGAGGTTATTCCAGCCATTACGTTCAAGTATGTACATCGGTCGTAAGCAGTACCCATCTGCGTTCGAAGTAGTCGAATAACCGGGGTGTGTATTGTACACTCATCATTACTTACAATGATATTATTTTAGCTTAGCCGGCACAAAGTGCAAGGGGTAAGCTATTAGGATCGCTCACCAACCGGCGTCCGTTGTACGACATACGTCGTGCGTTCACAGTTTCCTTCAAACGACATCTCCTCCGAAACCACTGGGCCAATGTTGATGAAACTTGAAAAACCTTGAAAATCGTCTTCTCTGAAACCACAAGGCCTATAGCTAAGTTTTTTAGCATGTCACATTGCCTTATGGACCACTAACAACTTCTTTTTCAAATCATGACCCCCTGAGTCAAAATTGAGATAGCCCGAGTAGTCATTTTATTTACATATTCTTACAAAAGGAACACTTTAAAAATCCTCTTCTCTAAAACCACAAGGCATAGAGCTTAGATATTAAGCATGTAGCATTGCACTGTGGACCTCTACCATCTTTATCCAAATGATGACCCCGGGTCAAAATTGACTCCGACCAGGGGTCACTTGATTTACATATGCTTATATAGGAAAAACTTTTAAAATCCTCTGCTCAGAAACAACAGGGCTTAGAGCTTAGATATTTGGCATGTAGCAATGCCTAGTCGACCTCTACCTAGATTGTTCAAATAATGATCCCCGGGTCAAAATTTACCCTGCCCAGAGTCACTTGATTTAACATAGGCTTATATAAAGAAAACTTTAACAATTTAGGCCCAGATCTGAGATATTTGGAAGATAGCATTATGTAGTGATATCCATGCAGATTGTTCAAATCAGAATCCCCAGGTCAAATTGATCCTATCTGCTATTGATGACTCTGTGTGATAGCCAACGGTAGCCAGGTGAACGATATAGGGTAATCTGGGCGTTCTTGTTTTATTATGAACTTGAGGCTTATTTTACTTTCACTATTAATAATGTTTTGTTGTTGTAAATGTTTTGTTGTTGTACCAAAATATATAACATACTGTTTTCTTTGTCAAACAAACGCTTGCTTAAGCGACATGGCGTCTGAACTTAATATAAACGGCACTATTATAATATTGGCAGCTGATCAGTTCAACTGCCGTTTCCTTGTTCACACATTCCTTCCAGTATATGGTAGGAAGCATCAGTCGATTTTACTACTCGCTTAAAGAGACTTTGAGTGAATTTGATTTATGAGTTCCTACATCTACAATATTTACCTCCCTTGTTCTGAATTGTAAGCCATACTGGGGGCCGTTTTATCAACATGGGCGTAACTTAAGTCAGCTTTCTGGCGTAACATCAACTTACGCATTTTTTTTACGTTTTTGTCACCCTTAGTGACTTTCAGGATCTTGGTGCCAAACGAGACAATGTTATTTTAGACTTCTAAGGACCTTCCCTTGCGATGATAGAAACCAGTTTATGTAGCAGTTACTTCCCTTACATCGTAAATGCGCAAACATTTCTGTATAAGCAAAAATATCGGTGGAGCAAAAATATCGGTCTTGAACCCCCCATTTTATACTACTAGCAACACCTAAATGCCCAAGATCAGACATTAGAGCTGTACAATGCAACGGAATTATTAATATTTAACCACACGTCATTTGTGTCCGCCGGTAACTTCATTAGATAAGAATTTTGAAAAGTCATCAGAACGGTTGGTCCAAAAAGTAAAAGCAATTTAAACGATAGGTCTTTAAAATGATACAAGATTAGAGAAAAATTAATATAAATGTTAATTTTTCTAATTTTTGATAAATTATTTTTTCATGGTAAAGGAATAACAAGGTTTTTTAAGATGTTTGCATACAATTTAAATGCAAAAATAAATGATGGGGATCAACCTGCATACAAGAAAGAAATTAAAAAAAACTGACAAAAATGTGATTTTTAGATTTCGACGAGCTTTGAGATATGACGGCATAGGTTTGAGCAAAGAACTGTAACAGGAACTTTTTATTACTGTATTTGTACATCCTAACAATTCTCCTTGTAATAAAGTTTGAATCAAGTGAATATCTTTGAACAGTTTTTGGGAATGACTATTTTTGTACCCCTACCCCCATTTTGGCATATGGCAAAAATTTGACAATTTAGTAACAAAATGTGGTCAAAATATTTTTTTCTCAAAAATGTTCAATGTTTTTGCACTAAAATATATATTCCTATTGTGCGTAAGTCTACTATTGGATACCGGTAATTGTTTTTTCAAGATAACCCATAATTTTTTAAATATAACAAATGTAAATTTCCGGAAATGCAAAAGTTCTAAACCTTGCAAGTGACCCCTCTTAATGGGATATGAATGTGTTAAACTTTTATTAATCTTTGTATGATTATACAAGACATGACAGAACTTTCACAGAGAGAATTATTAATGGGTCATTCTCTAAATTTGGCAGATTTAATTCTCCAACACATCTAATGCGTTCAATGAAAGTAAAATGATAAATAACTACAATTTTAAAGAACAACATAATATTATATCGGAAAATGTCCCATTTTAGCACAAAAAAATCAACATAAATAAATCGCCATACATCTATTAATTGTACAACATCAACTTTACATAGATAATTGAATGTTTTACGGTACTCTAATATATTTCTAAACGCTGATTAACCTATGAGGACTGGAATGTATAGTTTAGACTTGCAAATATCTTATTATTTAAAATCCCTATGTAGTAACTTAGTGTGCCACCAGTTTAATAGACTGCTTCCTTAAGAATGAAAAAATAAAAAAATGGTAGAAAGTCAATGAATTTTTACCTGTAATTATTACAAGAATTATCAAGACTCTTTCTCTGTATTACTAAATTTGTTCCTGACAAACTTTCAAATTCATTCTGAAATTCATAAAAATACATCATTTCAACTAGTTAAAAACTGTGTCAATATAGGTTTTCATATCCTTAGTTCTAGAATTCCAATCGCCTAGCATGCATATATTTGAATATTTATCGCTCAAACTATCTAATTCATAAATGGATCATCTACTGAAAATTCGAAATATTCTAGTGGCACATATACGACACCATACAAAATATCTAAATGCTTGGTCGATTGCTTTGATAGTACAAACCATAAAACACGTCTGCCTTTCCCCCCAGAACATGCACAAGAGGAACACATTTCTCTAACCCCTAAACAAATTCCACCTGATTTACGTTTGTTTGAAAAACAACTTAAACTTTTCGGAATCAACAGTACTCAACGAGTCTAATTAGTTTTCCTGCGAGCCTATAATATCATTATTTGGAATAAATTCACACAATTCTGGACATATTTGTTTTTAATGTAAACCTCATGATTTTAATACAGTCATCTTTATGATGTTTCACATGGCACAAACACTTATTTTGTCCGAGTTAAGAACAATAATACCATTGATGCAAAGCATCAAAGGGCGCCGAAAATAGTTTTGTATATGTGTGGCGTAAAATAGCTAAAATTACCTTTTTTATAAGCAATTATTATTAGTTTGATTTGAATGAAAAATTTTATGAATATCTGCAGAAAACATTTAAAATCATGGTGGTTTTAAAGCTGAAAAAAAAACGGAAGAAATATTATTTTAAAAAATTAGGTTTGACCGGGATTTGAACTCCACTCGTAAAATTAGGCGGTCATCAGCTTACCCACTACACCACGGAGACTGACTTTAAAGCACTTGGTAAAAAATAAGCTGATATTATAATTTTGCAAAACCGATAAGGGAGAAGTTGTTTTACGTTTTCGTATTTTTTCTAAAAGATATGAAAAGGAACATTACAATTAAACAATTACGTTTTAATGAAGGAAATGTGTATAATCAATATTTTAATGTCTATTTCGTATTATTTTAGCATACAGTTAAAACCATTTTTCTTCGCATTCTAATAACCGCTCCTATCATGTACTTCCGGAAAAACTATTCCATAATAGGCCGCCGCAGCGCCAATGAAAGTGGTATGCATTTACTTTAGCTCATGCTTTATTCACCAGGCAGGATGTTAAAGGGGGCACTCCCAACATCTAGCAGATTATATTCTCAAAGCATTGATTATGTGTTCAATGAACGTAAAATGATAAATAAAAACAATTTCAAACAAGTGCTGTCCCTCACAAGTCACTAGCGGATCCAAGGGGGGGCGGCCCCCTCTAAAATTCCCCAACCTTGCATAAATATCTGAGTATAAGTTTATATTTTCTGTTTCCGAAATCGGTATCTTAAAAGTATCAAAAACACGTTTGAAATGCAAGAAAATGCACGAAATGGCACCCTCGAAAATTTTCGGGGGAGCATGCACCCGAAACCCCCCTAGAAAGTGCCTCCCTATTTTTTAACCTCTGGCTACGGCCCTGACATTGTTCATTGCCATTCAATTATACATGTTAATTATACACTCGCTCCACCGCTATTTAGTGTTCGATTACTTAAAACAAAGAATAAAACGCAGTCATAATTACCGTCTTATAAGGCTTGAGCAGAACCAAAAAATGGCAAAAAAGTTACGCCCCCCCCCCCCCCCCAAGACCAAATCCTGGATCCGCCCCTGCAAGTGACGAATGCCCCCCGAAAGAGGTGTATCACAGTCTTTGTCCTCTCCATGTGCTCAATAATTGTGGTATGTAATTTTAAAATCCATGCGACACATCGGCTTGATGTGCTTGACATGTATGCCAAGTTATTTTTAAATCAATCAATCAATGCATGACAAAGTTATAGTCCGGAGACGAATGTGTGCATATATACAGGATTCCATTACCTTCAAGCTCTAAGTGTGACCTTGACTTTTGCGGTAGGAACGTGGGTTTTGAACCCGACACATCGTCTTGATGTGCTTTACATTTGTGCCAAGTTATTTTAAAATCCTTCAATGCATGATAAAGTTACAGTCCTGACACGAATGTGTGCATATATATACAGGATTCCATTACCTTCAAACTCTAAGTGTGACCTTGACCTTTGAGGTAGGGACGTGGGTCTTGCACGCGACACGTCGTCCTGATGTGCTAGACATTTGTGCCAAGTTATTTTAAAATCCTTCAATGCAAGACAGAGTTACAGTCCGGACACGAATTTGTAAGTGGGGACGCACAGACGGACGGTGCGATTTTAATATGCCACCCTTCGGGAGCAGCTATTTCGTATAACTCATTTTACCACAATTTATCAATATAGAGGCTTTCTGTCATAAATCGCATCAACCCATTAATTGTACAACAACAACTCTACATATAGTATTAAATGGTTTACGGTACTGCAGTATATTTTAAACCGCTGATTTTATCGATAATGACTAGGAATGCATAGCTGAAACTTTTAGGGAAAGTTATAATACTTCCAGACATTCTATTATTTATGATTTGGCTGTTATTCAGTTTGACACCAGTTATAGGATATATCCCTTTAAAGGGGGAACTCCCTACATTCCATTCAAATAGCTGTGACAAGATATCTAACACGTTAATTATGCAAAAGAACTCCGCTGAACGAATTCCATACTCTTTCATTCTGTGAGAGTGTTGCATGTCCGGCCGGACACATCACCCAAACTCGACCATCTTTTATTAGAACTGTTAAAGCATTGGCTGTGTAGCAGCTGTTAGAGTGGCGGTCAAAAAAGAATCCCCGTTTTATACTATTGTCGTCTGCAACGATATTGTAGTACAGTGCACTCTCTTTCTGAACACAGAACTGTACTGTAAACATGTACGTCCCTGCCACAGGCGCAGTGAAAATCCCGGTCGTATTGTCATATCCGTTACCCTCGTTCATTAAGGATGTCTTGAATATAAATCGGACGCTGGCAACTGGGCTTGTATTTGCAACATCTTTTGCAACGAAACCAATAACGAAGTCGGCCTCTGTAAGAATTTTTTTTTTCAATTAATGATAAATAAAAATACCGTTGAAGGTATTAAAAGTTAGTTTTCTCAGTAAATGGACCTTCTAAAGAACCTACAAGTCCACAAATCCCGTTAGACTTGATGTCACTACAAAGAACAAAGACAAGATTTACAGACATAATGCCAGTGTCTATAGTCATAAATACCACTGCCTATCTTTAGCAGATTATTTTGTTAAGACGAAAACAATGTGATAAATGAACGTAAAATGATACAAATGTAAACAATTTAAAGAACAACATCTACTTATAGAAAAATGCCACATTTTATCACAAGTAACCAACATAGAGGTCTGTGTAATAAATCCCTATTCATCCATTAATTGTACAACAACAACTTTACAAAGATTATTGAATGTTTTACGGTACTGCTACATATTTTAAAGCGCTGATTTTACCAATGATGGCTGGAATATATAGCTTAACTCTTTAGGTCAAATAAAAATACTTGCAAACATCTATTATTTGTGAGTTTGAGGTTGTTTAATTTGGTTAATTTTTAGTTTTTGGGTTTGCCTCTTTAATACGGACCAGAAACATTGCCAATACAAAATCACAGCATCAAATTGTACATGTACGCTTCAAAATGCCCGTTCTGCACTAGTATCAGGAAAGATTAAAATAGTGCTTTGAGTATACGGAAGAAATATTGATTCTTGGGTGCCAATGTGAGCTTTTAGGATTCGCTTGTGTGTCCGTCGTCGTCAACTTGTTGCTTCAAACAACATCTCCAAAACAACTTTGCTAAATTCAACCAACTTCATAGGAATTTTCCGTGGTAGGCTTTCTGTCAGATTTGTTCAAGGCATTCCATTACATGCAGAACTCTTAGGAAAACTATAAAATCTTCTTGAAACCACAAGGCTTATGTATTTGGCATGTACACGGTGGACAATCACGTGATCGTAATACGTCATTTTGTTCGTCCGCAAAGAAGATTTTATCAACAAAAGTCCTCGACTGACATCTTCAAGTGAACGTAAGTTTTTCATTTCTCAACCGATTTCTGTCCGATTTGTCGCAGGCAAAGGGGAAAACAGTACTCTGTCCCCGGTTGAAAACAGTTTTCTTGTAATAAACCGTGCTTTTGCAAACATTCGGGAAAACCTTTGCAACAACGCCTGAATTCAAGGGTTTGTCCGCAAAGAATATTTCAATTTCGACAGTGTATTTGGAGAAATCCACTTTTAGTGCATTGTATTCACAACGAAACTTATTCCGTTGTCATTTCACTGCAAATACACAGATTTCAGGTCAATTCAGTGCCTCAGAATAAGATAAAATATTCTGTTTGTAAAAATGCTAATCCGCAAAGGCACAAAATTAATGCTAATCCGCATGGCCATTTCCGGAACGGTTTGCTTGGAGGTGTTGCAATGTTCGAATATGATTCAGTTTAACATCTGGAAAAGACTTTCATACATAAGTATAGTTACATAATGTTGATATATCTATGTATTGACCCGAAAAGTTATTAAAACGGAATTGGTTTGCAAAATTAAAATTGTATAGAACCTATGCTATGTTGTTTCTTTATAATATACTTTCTCTGTCAAATTTTAGCTCACCTGGCTACGCCAGGGTGAGCTTTTCTGATCGATGATTGTCCGTCGTCCGTCAACATTTCGATTCAAACGACATCTGACCTCTTGTATTATTGGCAATTGATATACAGATGAGCGATATAGAGCCCTCTTCGCCCTCTTTGTATTATAATAATAATAATAATAATAATAATAATAATAATAGTAATAACAATCATGATAATAATTTTAATAATAAGTTCTATTCTCATTACTTATAGAGATCATATGTTCGACGACAAAGGTCGGCGCAGGCTAAGTTCTAACCAAAAGAGTGCCAAAATTGAAGAGGATAGGAATGCAGTAGCTAGGGGGTCACTTGGAGTGCGATGGGAATCAGCGAGGAGGAATGAGAGTAAGATGCTTCCAACCTACAGACTCGGCATAGACCTGAAGAACTGTTAAATTGAAGAAAAGGCGTACTGTTATCTGATAATTGATATGAATTGCAGAATTTTCATTTCTTCACTTATTATGTTCATATTTACACATAATGTGTACGACCGTCAGGTCTTGATTAATTGCGATTTTCTAGCAGAGATAACCGATATGTTTAGAGTTACAGACTCTTCATGTGTCAAAATTACTGTATTTAACTAGGTTTACACTCTAGCGGCCACTTCAATGGTATAAAGGTTAAGACTGGTGACATGTTAAACCTCAATTTATCAATGACTCAAACACATTGTATTTCTGTAATTGTATTACGTATATCACAGTAATCAATACTTCAAATTGTAAATCAAATAAAAATCACAAAGGTCAACTGTATTATTAAAAATGAGGTAACAATCACAATCACAACAATATGTAAATGAAATAATCGCATTATCTTTGTACAGTAACTAACTTTGTTACAGTTATGCTGATAAAAAGAAAGATAAGGGTGCATAAAGTAAAAAATAAAACACTTAAGCTTGAATCATCAAGAACATAACGTATTTTTTGGAAATGTTAAAAGTTATTTTCCATCAAACAGTAAATGACAGAACCTGAGTATGATTGGTTTGAGAATATAACAAAATATCTTATATCCATTGAGTAAAAATATACACTCGTATTGGTCATTACTTGAAAATGTAAGACGCTGGTGCATTATGAATGAAATAATCACATTTCTTTGTACAGTAACTAACTTGGTAATATTAACTTTGAAAATAAGAAAAGGTACGAAACGGAAATAAATCACACGTAACATCATTCATCAAAAACAGTATCTATCTTTTGGGAAACGTTACAAGTTATCTCCACTGAAAAGTGAATGGCATTATAAGAGGAATTTTGAAAACGATTTAATGACAATACTAAAAGATGATAATAAACATGACCGTAAAAAGTTATTTTTGTTCTTATGTTGGCCTGCTCTGTGTGTAAGGCATACTATTTATCATTTTAAGTTGATATCTAAAACTACAGCTATCACTGAAGGTGATGAATGCCCTCAGCCCCACCCCTTCCTCTCGCACACCGCTGGGTCACAGCACATGAACATAAATGTAATAGTGTAAGGCTTTTCAATGGCGTTTACAACTAGACTTAGTACAATAACTCCTGTGAGGTTTCATTTCATTCTGGTCAAGAGAATGAAGCGCACAAAGGTTGTGTCTACAGAAAGACGGACACGCTGAATCAAGTACACTCCCTTTACAACTTTGTTGTCGGAGGCGGGGTATAATATGATACCTTTGAAGCAGAATGAATTGACATCGTAAATAAAAAGCATTACACATAGCCAAAGAAATTGATAATGTCTGGACACAGCATCTGAACGTCTGTGATTTAACACACGTTAAATCTTGGTCCCCTATTAATTTTTTATTTCGGCAGTTTGTGTAGATGTTATAAATCCAAAACAGTTCCATATTCAGTAATAAGCAGTGTATATGTTCTTGATAAGTATATCAAAATATATGACACAAACACTGTCACCGATGATGGAAATACATTGAAGCACAGCTTCCTGCCAACATTGTTCTTTCAGCATAAATGAACAAAGAACATGTGTGGACCCTTTTATTAATGTTTCTGTTTCATATGTCTTGTCAACGAACTGGCGTGCTTGTACGCTGCATGGCAAATACGGCATCTTTGCTGCTTTTCTTCACTGTGTGTTGCCATATGTGATCTTAGCCGTGAATGTTTATCTGCTTTCAACCCACACACGTCACAGGAAAATCTCTTTTCATTTTTCTCGTTTCTTTCATGTTCATTTAGGTCAGACTTGGTTGAAAACTTCTTTTGACACTTGGAACAGGAAAACAGTTTCTCTTCGCCATGGACACTGCAGCTGAAACGGTATATTTGAGGCGTTAACAAAAAGAAAATATTATTTCATTTAAAGACGTTTTAAAAAATGTCTTTAATGTTAACTATATAGTTTTACTATATACTTTGCCACTGCGCTAACTTAATAAGGTCTACGAACAACAAAACAACCATACTGTAAAGAACAGCAGTCGAGTATCTACAATCAGTTGCTTTTGAGTTAAATGTATTTCATTCAAATACAGGCGGGCAGTTTACCTAAACATCGTTCTTCGATATGACCAGAACAACATCCATACCCTCAGTAAGAAACTTTCTGGCATAGTCAGGAAGGTAACAGGACTCGAATCAATGACCCTCAATCAGTGATTGGTTTTATGATTAAAAGTCAGCGACTGAACCACCCGATCTAACTGGCCGTTGATCGCCAGTATTAGATTGCTAAAATGTCGAGCACTCTTGCATTGGAATTTTAACCCTGTAAAGCAAGCCTACACGTTTGATTCAACAAATGCATCACAGCAGCATAAGCTTACTGGAACACATTTCAAGTTCGGCAGTCTAGCAAAAAGTCTATAAGCATGCAATAACCGCGTGTTATAATATGTAAAGTAGTAAAAAACAAAAAAGTCATCATGAAATATCTTTTAGAAAATATAATAGGCGTTGATTCGAGGTACATTTTATTATATACATGTACATAGACATCGTTCCTATGAAAGTTATCAATGAAGTGATTGAATATGCAACCTATCTTTAGATCGGCAGCTGCATCATTTATCATTGATGCAATTACGTGATAAAGAGGATCGTATACAAATTCCATTCACCCGATTCCATTTGTTTCCTTTGATTGGTTCAAAAGGTAGGTCGAAACCCAGCTTATTCAGCTCCGCCGAAAATATGAAACGGTGTGTTATGTGTTCAGTGAGGTAAAATAATAATTACTGATGATGTAAAGAGATATCACCTGTGTCTCTGAAGGTCATGTCGTGAAGCAAACGATTTTCCGCAACAATGAAACGGTAAAGTCCCAGCGTGTCTTTTTTCGTGTGTATATAGATTCCGTTTGTACCGGAAACCTTTCCCGCAAGTCCCACAAAGGTGTGCTTGTTCTCCCGTCTCTTGATTGTCCATGCTCCTGAAAGAAAGACAAACAACTATGCGGATTAGCATTAATTTTGTGCCTTTGCGGATTAGCAATTTTACAAACAGAATGTTTTATCTTTTTCTGAGGCACTGAATTGACCTGAAATTTGTGTATTTGCAGTGAAATGACAACGGAATAAGTTCCGTTGTGAATACAATGCACTAAAAGTGGATTTCTCCAAATACACTGTCGAAATTGAAATATTCTTTGCGGACAAACCGTTGAATTCAGGCGTTGTTGCAAAGGTTTTCCTGAATGTTTGCAAAAGCACGGTTTATTACAAGAAAACTGTTTTCAACCGGGGACAGAGTACTGTTTTCCCCTTTGCCTGCGACAAATCGGACAGAAATCGGTTGAGAAATGAAAAACTTACGTTCACTTGAAGATGTCAGTCGAGGACTTTGTTGATAAAATCTTCTTTGCGGACGAACAAAATGACGTATTACGATCACGTGATTGTCCACCGTGATGTAGCATTTCATAGTCGACCTCTATCGAGATTGTTCAAATCATGACCCCGAGTCAATACTGACCCCGCCCCAAGGGTCATTTGATTTTTTATAGGCTTATATAGGAACAAGAGGCCCGAAAAGGGCCAGGATCGCTCTATTGGTATGACTGGACTGTTCTGAGCAATTTTTGGTCACCTGGCACAAAGTGCCAGAGTGAGCTATTAGGATCGCATTCCGTCCGGCGTCCGTCGTACGTCGTACGTCCGTCCGTCCGTCCGTCCGTCCACCATTTCCTTCAAACGACATCTCCTCTGAAACCACTGGGCCAATGTTGATGAGACTTTGCAGGAATGTTTCTTGCATGAAGCTCTATCAAAGTTGTTCAAAGAATTCCATTCCATGCAGAACTCTGGTTGCTATGGCAACAAATAGGAAAAACTTTAAAAATCTTCTTCTCTGAAACCACAAGGCCTAGAGCTTAAATATTTGGCATGTAGCATTGTCTATAGACCTCTACCAAGATTGTTCAAATTATGACCCCCGGGTCAAAATTGACCCCGCGCGGGTGGGCACTTAGTTTTTGCATAGGCATATATAGGAAAAACTTTAAAAATCTTGTTCTCTGAAACCACAAGGCCTAGAGCTAAGATATTTGGCATGTAGCATTGGCTAGTGGACCTCTACCAAGATTGTTCAAATTATGACCCCAGGGTCAAAATTGACCCCGCACTGGGGGTCACTTAGTTTTGCATAGGAATATATAGGAAACACTTTAAAAATCTTCTTCTCTGAAACCAAAAGGCCTAGAGCTAAGATATTTAGCATGTAGCATTGGCTAGTGGACCTATACCAAGATTGTTCAAATTATGAGCCCCGGATCAAAATTGACCCCGCACAGGGGGTCACTTAGTTTTACATAGGCTTATGTAGGAAAAACTTTAAAAATCTTCTTCTCTGAAACCACAAGGCCTAGAGCTTAGATATTTGGCATGTAGCATTGGCTAGTGGACCTCTTCGAAGATTGTTCAAATTATGACCCTCGGATCAAAATGGACCCCGCACCGGGGGTCACTTAGTTTTACATAGGCTTATATAGTAAATACTTTAAAAATCTTCTTCTTTGAAACCACAAGGCCTAGAGCTTAGATATTTGGCATGTAGCATTGGCTAGTGGACCTCTAATAAGATTGTTAAAATTATGACCCCTGGGTCAAAATTGACCCCGCACCGGGGGTCACTTAGTTTTACAGAAGCTTATATAGGGAAAACTTTAAAAATCTTTTTCTCTGAAACCACAAGGCCTAGAGCTTAGATATTTGGCATGTAGCATTGCCTAGTAGACCTCTTCAAAGTTTGTTCAAATTATGCCCCTGGGGTCAAAATTGGCCTTGGGTGGGGGGGGGGGGGGAGGATCATTTGTTTTACAAAGGCGTATATAGGAAAACCTATTTGGTATATAACATTATCTAGTGATCTGCCATCAGGCAAGTGGACTTGTACCAAGGTGAGCGATATAGGGCCATCTTGGCCCTCTTGTTGTAAACATCTGCACTTACACCTTGACCAAATAACCCCCCATAAAGTAAGAATCATCTACTCAGTATAACCAATCATCCTATTAGTATGACGTTTGAAGACTGTCGGTGATGTAGATTCAGTGGAAACGATTTTTAAAGTTAGGGTAACTGTGGTCTTGACCTTTGACTCAAAACAATATGGATCATCTACTTAGTAAGACCATTCATCCTATGAAGTTTGAAGACTGTGGATCAACTATATCTCAACATATTTTGCCGAAAATATGTTCAAAGTTTAGGCCAATGTTACCTTACCATCGACCCACCGACCCCAAAACAATGATCATTTGTCTGTTACAGGGAGCCTTCTGAGGAAGTTTGATGAAAGTTGAATTATACTGTAACCTGTAGATCATTATCAAGGGAAATCTAAGTGAGGTCACTGTGACCTTGACCTATGACCCACTGACCCCCTAAATAAGAAGGATGTTGCAGGGAACCTTCTGAGCAAGTTTGATGAAAGTTGAATAAAAACTGTAATTGGTAGTGCGTTATCAAGAAAAAATCTAACGAAGGTCAGTGTGACATTGACCTTTTTCCCACTGATCCCGAAAATATAGGGATCATGTTCTTGTTACAAGAAACCTTCTGACGTTTTAATGAAAGTTGAATGAAAACTGTGATATGTAGCGCGTTATCAAGGGAACACTGTTACCTTGACCTTTGACCCACTGGCCGAAAAAACAATAGGAATCATCTACATGTTGAAGGAAACCTTCTGAGCCTATTTGATGAAAGTTAATGAAAAATGTGACCTGTAGAGTGTTATCAAGGAAATGCTATCGGAGGTCACTGTTACCTTGAACAATAAAAAAACAATAGGGACTATCAACAAGTTGCAGGAGTCTTTATCACCGTGTTTCATCAAAGTTATATGAAAATTGCGACCTGTAGAGCATTATCGAGGAACAGTTAAGTCCAGGAAGGCTAAAAACTCTAAAGCCTCTTTCTCTAAAACCAAAAGGCCCAGAGCTTTACATTTGTATGTGGTTTGTAGCACTGCTAAGTGGCCCTCTGCCTAAGGGCCCTCACTTGATTTTACATAGGCATAAAGAGGAAAAACTTTAAACATCTTCTTCTCCAAAACCACAAGACATAGAGCTATAGAGATATTTGGTGTGTAACATTGTCTAATTGACCCCTACCAAGAGTGTTCAAATCATGCCCATGTTGTCAAAACTGACTACACCCAGGGGTCACTTGTTTTATAAAGATATATATTTATTACCCTTCTGTGAAATTTGCGGTTTTCTGATTGGTCAACGATCCGTAAAAAAGATATTGATAATACGCCGGTTATATACACTTGCCATAACCCCGTTACTGTACCCCATGCTAAACGTGAGCTTGTTCGCCGCGTACAGTAGACCGTGCTGATTTGTGACTTTACGCAGTGACATTGAGGTATCAAAAGGGGATTTGAATGTCTGCTTACGTTCAGCCGTTAAATAAATAAAACATATACGGAATCTTTCAATATTTAAGAAAGGGAAGAATAATAAAATTGTTATTTGTTATTTGACGTAATATAATGATGTGGATATATTACCCTAACGGCTCGGGTAATATAAGTCTAGGCTGGTAACATATCCCCATATACCACTTGAAAAACCAAATAACATATGAAATATGGAAAACACTTTAAAAATCTTCTTTGCAAAATCAAGATCAAGAGCTTCCACATTGTCTAGTGGACCTCTGCCAATCGCCATAATATGCCCCAGAGTAAAAATGAACTCTGCCTGGTGGCACTTTCTTTAACATAGATTTACATACAAAAAACTGTAAATCTCAAAGGTCAGAAGGTCTAGAGGCTAGATATTTGGTACGCAAACAATGTCTAGTGGTCCTCTATTACGTTTGTTCAAATCATGCTCCCGGGGTCAAAACTGACCAAGCCCTGGTTTTTTATGTGTACAGATATACAGTTATAAATATAGTTCAGTAATTCGAGAACCATTGGGCATAGGATCTTCAGACTTCATTGACAGGTTTATCTTAACCAGTAGGTGACCTGTATTGATATTTGGATGACTTCGTCAAGGGTAAAGGTCAGAACTATTATGCTTAATACCTAGAGAGCCGTTAGGCCTGTGATCTTCAAACTAGATACAATGTAGTGAGGTTGGTCTTCACGAAGAGTGTTCAGATCATACCATCATACCCTCTGGGTTCAAGTTGGTCCCGCCCTGGGGTAACTTGACCTACCTACCTACTTTGTTTTTGTTTTATGCAACAGCACTAAAATATGAACTATATGATAGTTTTGCATGCAGTTCTGCATGCAGATTTCAACTTTTCATTGCCTGAACTTTACCTACTTTCTGCTTTTGAAGCTACATCAATAAAATTTTGACCTTGCATACAGTTTGCAATTCAACTTTGTCATTGACTGACCTTGATCTTGACCTACTTAGCTGTTTTTTTAAGGTACAACAATGTAACTGGAACCATATGTACAGTTTTCAATGCAGAATTTAACCTTGACCGTTGGCCTAGTTCATGTTGTTCAAGCTACAGAGATGCAATACTTATTGTGCAGTTTTGTAAACTTATTTCCCAAATTCTTATGAATGACCGTTTGTCCTCCTTTCTTGTTTCAAAATGCAATAATACTCAGATGAGCAACATAGGGACATAATGGCACTATTATTTGAATTAGTTGCTAATGCAAATATATATTAAAGTATATATTTAGGGACTTGGAATTGCCAGTCAATACATGTACTTGCGCCATTTGTCGCTTTTATGTAATGTTACACACTTTTGTTAGTATTTATCATTACAGAGATCAACAATGTCGATTGTGAAAAACGGGAAGTTGGGCATGGTGCGCCAGTAACTGTTCTTTTTCTACGGATGGTAAGTATATTTGTGTTGTCATGGTGAACATTCTAACATAGACATTTTGATAAGTTTATTAGTGTCGTTACCTTGCCCCATTGTCCCAGCTTTAGTGAGTTCTTCCAGAGCCACCTCTATCTTCTTCTTTTCTGTTTCCCAGTCTAACCGAAGCTGTTTCATGGTATTCTCTAAGTCGTGCATAGAATTTAATAGTCTTTCTTGGGTTCCATCCATTTCTTCCTTTATTTTTTGCACAAATAATTCTAGTTTAATCATTATCTCTAAAGTTTTTTCTTCATAATGAAACCGAGAACATTCCGGCTCTGAAGCCTTAAAACGGCCCAGTAAAAACAGAAACAACATTATTTTTCTGAGCATTTTTAATCTTTTTTATACTCCGTTTATAAAATTAAGTCTTCGTTTTCGCCCTGCGTGACGTCTGAAAGGCCGGAAGTCTCTCAATTAAACGAAGAGGAGACACTTGATGTCAAAATAGCACGCGACACAATACTTAAGAGTCAGAGTAAAATACAAAGTCTGCAGAAACATGTATGATCTTTTTTTCTGTCCATAAAATAGTATTGTTTACAATACAGTCACATGAAGTTATACACAAAAATATAGTAATAGATATGTTTGTGAATATACGAAAATAACAGCAGCAGACAGCCAAATTTAAAATTATATTATTTTGACTCAAGTAGGACATTGAAAGTTTTGAAAACATGTAAGAAATAGCATAACTTCCTTTTTTAGCAGATAGATGAAAAAATAAACTGTTCAAACTTTCTTAACTTAAATTGTCAAACAAGTTTTTCACTTCATCGAAACTAGATAAAACAGTAAAGTTCGTATTAGTTCATATTCAGTCAATAACGCCTAAACCCTTGCAGGATTTTTATGAAACTTGGGTCTTACGTTCACCTCATCACGTCAACGTGCAGAATGGCATCTCGTTGATATTCCTTTTCAGATATCTAATCAAAGCGCTGAAAGCACGAGTTGTTCGGGATTGAACATAGATTCCAAATTCAAAACATCAGGAATCTAAAATGCAAAGTAGAATAGGAGTGTAAAGTCAGTTGATTTTTCAAACATTTTCCCCTACCGGTTCTGCATGAATGACCACGTCGTAGGTTTGGATTGTTGACGGCACTCACTTTATTCTATTGTAGTGACCACTATCAAGTGGTTGTCCCAGAATTCTTGAGAGGTCTAAAGGGTGCTTCCTAGGGTTTAACCTAGCCGGCATATGCCTGTTCTTGAGTTTAGTTTATTCATATATCTTCTCTGTTTCTTATGATTATCTTATATTTATCGTTTTTAACTTAACAATTATATCTTGTTTTGTTAAATTTTAGTTTCTTTTTATGAGTGGACTGTATTTGTACGTATCCGTCAATTTACAATAGTCACACTTTATACACTCTATGCTAACTTATCGTACTGTATCAAATGTGTATTAGCACTACGTAATTATTGACAAATATCCAATATTGCCACAAACTCTTCACAGCGATTTGATTACATGAGCTGCCGCTCTCAAATGTATACTGTAAGGGGAAGTAACCGCTGCTAGGAGTTTGATATTGCCAGTGCCGTAGCGCTGGTATAAATTTATTTTTAGAATTGGAAATAGCTACATGTACACTCACTTTTTATTTGTTTTACTGACAATTTACAAAATCTTTCAATAAACAATCGATTCAAATAGTTTGTATATACATTTGTAATACATTGAAATGATATAATGCACTATATATGACGGACAAAATTAATAAAAGGGGTAATTTAGAATGGAGGTTGTTTACATAACATAACGCGGAATAATATTATGCTAGCTAGTTGACACAATTTGCTTTCCTGGATTTAAATTGACGCGTCTTTATTCTATTATGGTATCAAAATAACCGCGCTTTTGTTAAATGACTTAATAAAATTGAGAAGCTGTATCGACGGAAAGCAAGGCGATGAACTTCTGAACTATTTTTGACCGATCTACACAAGCCGAAGAAAGTATACATAGTATTTCCAATTAAGCTGATGCAATTGTCAGAAATTGTCATAGAAATAGTTGTTCTACCCAGGGTCCGTATACGGACCCTGCTCTACCGAATAACTGAAAATGACAAATAACAGGTTAATCACATAAATATCACGATAATTATCTGACTAACTAGTTACATAACACGTTAAAATATAATATT
Source organism: Saxidomus purpurata (assembly GCA_022818135.1). Taxonomy (NCBI): domain Eukaryota; kingdom Metazoa; phylum Mollusca; class Bivalvia; order Venerida; family Veneridae; genus Saxidomus; species Saxidomus purpurata. The sequence continues at coordinate 40,357,580 of JAFMSR010000006.1, forward strand.
CTATTTTTCTGAAACCGGTTATCAAAATCGAAATGTTATTGGCTCAAATAATTTAATGATCTTTCCAATATCTACAATTCCTGATTTTTTAGAAATGATGCCACTTAAGGCTTGTAAAGCAAAAATACCCCTCAGAGATGAGGCCCCACTTGAGTGATGAAATTTTAAAAAGGCTGCTTTTTTCTGAAAAGGCTTGTCAGAATTTGATTTTGTTTGGAACATATAATCGACTTTGAGTTCTCTAACAACGGGAAATTAAGAACTGGATTTTCATAATTATCCTAAATAGAAACTTTAGAATTCTTGTTGTCTGAATGTAGCATTACGGAATGAAATAACTTACACCAGTTCAGTTCCTTCTGAGTACAACTTGAAGAAAAAAAATCACCTTAGAGATGAGGCCCCAGTGGGGTGGGAAATTGAAAAAATGTCTTTGTTTGGAAACACTTTGCAATTGTAGTTTTTCAGCTATTTGCTTCATCAGTCGGGAAAAAAATCACTGAATTTGCTTGTATTATTATGTTTTTGGAAAATTTACATCGTATTCTCTCTAGTGGTGTATCGTTTAGGAAAACCGAGCGCACAATAATGTCAGACAGACATTTCAGAAATCAGCAGTACTCGTAATATATGGTGGTGATCTCCAAAGGTACGTTTCGGCTAGTTACGGTGTACATTATCATAGGTGATCTCAAAAGGAACGTTTCGGCTAGTTACGGTGTACATTATCATAGGTGATCTCAAAAGGTACGTTTCGGCTAGTTACGGTGTACATTATCATAGGTGATCTCAAAAGGAACGTTTCGGCTAGTTACGGTGTACATTATCATAGGTGATCTCAAAAGGAACGTTTCGGCTAGTTACGGTGTACATTATCATAGGTGATCTCAAAAGGAACGTTTCGGCTAGTTACGGTGTACATTATCATAGGTGATCTCAAAAGGTACGTTTCGGCTAGTTACATTGTACATTATCATAGGTGATCTCAAAAGGAACGTTTCGGCTAGTTACGTTGTACATTATCATAGGTGATCTCAAAAGGTACGTTTCGGCTAGTTACGGTGTACATTATCATAGGTGATCTCAAAAGGAACGTTTCGGCTAGTTACGTTGTACATTATCATAGGTGATCTCAAAAGGTACGTTTCGGCTAGTTACGTTGTACATTATCATAGGTGATCTCAAAAGGTACGTTTCGGCTAGTTACGTTGTACATTATCAGAAATGTCTCGAAATGCATTAACTCTAATATTTATCAAATAATTTCCAAGCATAATTTTTTTGAACAAGAACCATGTTAGACATGACAAAATCAAAAAGGGGAGATAACAAAGTAACGTGTGGTTATCGTTCTTAGACACTGCACTGCGTCTTAATGTTAATAAAGGAAGATAATTAAAAAAAGACAGACTAGAGTTAAGGTCCTTGTACGATGCACTTCCTCTTAATGTCCTCTGTTTGTGTGGACGCATGGACGCATGGACGAACGGACGGACGGAGCACATTACCCTATCCTATCCACTTTGACGGGGGTACCATAAACGTATGCAGTATTGTTGTAAGCAAAGTCGTAGAAATGCAGTTTTCCAAGATATTCAAGTACGAGAAGGCAATGCTATAGACGAGGCTAACTTCATGTAAAGTAAATCAAGGCAAGCTTCCCCAGCTATTTTTAACCTTGTCTCACAAGACATTTTTTACAGACCTTTATTTCGAAGAATATGCAATATTATTTTTCCGCTATAACTATTTTAACCTTTAATTGGAATTTAATAATATACAAGTTAATGTTGAAAAAGTGCGTTGTATTTCACATGACAAAATATAATTATTATTAATATATATTAATATATAATTAATATATCATAATTACGAAAACGTTCGTGCATCCACGCCTGGAAATCAAAATAACGTCAAAAGAGTAGTCATTTCTAAGCACAACTTGGTATTTCATGAGCAGTTTTTAGTCAGAACTAATTTAAACTGCGTACGAGTTCATTGACAAGGAACCTAAAATGTGCATCACCGAACTGCCGTGCTCTTATTCCTCATACATAGTGTATTTATCACCTTCAGTGAAGGTATCAGTTTGAAGATTTATTTGTTTGAATAAAATGAAAGATGTTTCAAATATTGCCTATAAATAATAAATTCTAGAGTCATTACACACACCGTACTACCCGCTGCAGTGATGACAGCTTACTGACTGATTGACAGACTTTTTGTCGACCAACAGGCAGGTAAGATATCTGGCTGTGATAACGTTCTAATGAAAGCAATGGCATTTTCGTATAAACGAACATGTTGTCCAATAAATGAAGATGTTTTAGGTAGTTTTGGACTCGGATTTTCCAATTATTAACATATTTATGACGAGTTAAATATCACATCTTTGATCCAGAACGTGAAAATGTTTGTTTTCGCTTCAAAATATATTTAAATTGAAAGAATTCGAGTAATTTTGTGTTATACAAATTATATAAATTGTTATTTCATAAACGGTACAGCGTCTAAGCTCCTGTTTCTAAGTTCATGTTATTCTTTTTTATACGCCCGAAGGGACGTATTATGTTATACCCCCTGTCGTCCGTCTGTCTGTCCTTCCGTCCGTCTGTTAGCAAATTAATTTTTGTGCTGATAACTCCTCATTCATGATTGAACGGAATTTGTTCAAACTTTCAGGGATGGCTTTCATTGACATGTAGATGTGCATAAGGGAGATGATTTTTGGATCCGCCCTTGTTCAGCGTACTTATGGCCCTCTGTTACTTTACATAAGCAAATTCTTATGCGGAATATCTTTTAAACCAAATATTAGAAACTGTATATCTGAACATGCATTTCTATATTACAGATAATCTATTAGTAATAGATTAAAAAGTGATTTTTAATTCTTACAGAGAACTTGTTGTGGACATATTGGAAAGAATGTATTGAATGTTTCTATATCATATTAATCCAAAGTCTGAGGACAAAACTGTTTTATAGCCGTGGGACTTGGCTATACTTTCGTACTTTAAATCTATATTTTATATCAGTTAAATAGTTCAAAAGTTTTATACTTGGTTTTAATGCTAGCTGAGACGAATATTTTGAAGATTTGTTACTTGCATGAATAATTTAGTAACAATTTACATGTAGTATGTTGGTTCTGTAGAATTGGTTGGCATTCTTTATGACTTGCGTTTTGTCAGTTGATGAAAATTGACATTATGATAGAAATGTTATAAATAAGTTAAATTTTGCAGATGTTTCTAGGTCTTGTTTTGTATAAAGTATTATTATTGTATGCTGTTTGATTTGATATTAATAAAAGTAAATCTTTAAAGAATACTCTTTTTTAAGCTCTCCTGAGCTCATGGTGAGCTTCTATGATTGCTGGATGTCTGTTGTTATCTGGGTTTTTTTGCTTCAACACTTGAAACAACATCACCGAGACTTATACTGTCGAAATTTAAAAGTGAGTGTCTTTGTCCAGTCCCATCCTTAATATCTTCTTGATGCATGCGTAATTCTGGTGGTCATGGCAACAACCCGGTTAAAAAGTTAAGAAATTTTCTTGCTAGAAACCACATTAGTAAACCTTTGCTTCAAGTCATTTTATTCATTAATAAACATGCACATTTGGGGATGAAGCTAGAACAAATTCCGTTCAATCATGAATGAGGAGTTATCAGCACAAAAATTAATTTTGTCCATCCTTAAATTAATTTTTGTTAACAGTATAAGTCTCGGTGATGTTGTTTCAAGTGTTGAAGCAAAAAAACCCAGATAACAACAGACATCCAGCAATCATAGAAGTAGTGGCATTCGGGGGCACTCGGGAGGTCGGGCCCGTCCTCGATCTAGGATTATCCGGATTATCCCGGATTAAGGGGATTAGGAGATTAATTAGGTAATCGATTACTTAAGTGACAATGAATTATGCAATCAATTACTTAATAAGGGAATTAATTGCTCAATCAATTACTTAATAAGGGAGATTAAAATCTTATCAGGGGGATTATCACGCGAAGGATTTATTCATGGCGAGAGCGGATTACGTGAATGAATGAAAAGGATTAGACTCGTATTAACGCTAATTGAACACCTGTCTTAATTACATTTATACTAGTAGTACCGTAAATGGCGTCCATCTTGGTTGGACCTTATAGTAGATACACATAGCTATTTTGTCTAGCTACCTAGCATTTCGATCAGTTTGAACGGCACACTACTTGTTCGTACAGCAGCAAAGGAATATGGACGCACTGAATTTCGAATCACATCAACGTCGAAGTGTGTGCATGCTAGAGTTCTCTATAGACATTAAATACGCTAGACACGTTATTGATAGACTCGAAACTGCAGCTTTAAAGAACTGCTCTGGGTGCATAGAAGGTTTTCTGTCACAAAGGGATCATTCCTGTTTGATGTACATCGGGGAGGAAAAGTTGTTAGCGTATTTCGACTTAATCCTCGACAGTACGGATGATGAGAAATTGTTGTCTGATTGGGAGAAGGAAATTAAATGTTCTGGACACGCGAGTGCGAGTATTGTAGACATGTTCTTGTTAAAAGTTCGATGTAAAGACTACAGAGACACTCGAATGGAGAGCAACGCCATCTGGAGGAGACAAATATTAAGGGCAGCTACGACTATCCTTCATACTGGCAATAGCAATTTTCAGTCATAAATCGGCTCGAGGCGAACTACGTCTGCTGTAATACACTGTAAAAATGGCGGACAAAATTCAGTACAAAACTAGACAGAGCGACCATCCCATTTACGAAGGCGATGCTTTAGTGAAGTTTATAGCACCAGCTACATTATTGTTGGTAAGTTGAATTAAATATGATTTATGAAAGATTTAACGATAATACAGAAGAAGAAGTGCACGTGCATGTCGGTATTAAACGCCGTAACAGGTACCGTTTTGTTACAATCATTATTATTATTATTATTAATACATTATCATCATTGTTATTCTTCTTCATTTTCTTATTCTTCTTATTGTTATTATTATTATTATTATTATTATTATTATTATTATTACCGCTGAAGGTTGGACAGAGCAACTCTGGGAAAAGTCGGTTCATGGCCAGCCTGGTGCGACAAGGGAGTAAAATGTTTACAAAGCCACCAAGTAGGTATGTTTGGTTATACAACATGTACCAAACACTGTATGACGAGATAGAGAACGATACGCCAAACGTCAGTTTTGTACAAGGCTTGCCATCTAGGTCTGACGTAGAAACTTGGGCAAAGGATGAAAACAAAAAAACAAAAATAATATCTAACAGGGAATGCCACGTACCAAAAACGCAGCCTCAGAAGATCATTTAGTGTTGCTGGTGGACGATCTCTATCACCTGGCTATAAATTCGCGGGATGTGCTCGATTTGTTTTTAATACTTTGTCATCATTTAACCGTCACGGTTATTACAAGCTGTCATAATATTTTCATGGGGCGCGATTCTCAAAATCTTTAACTACAAACACACATTATTTACTGTTATTTAAACTGAACAATCGTTTGCAATTAGCAACGTTAGCTAATCAACTATACATGTACAGCAAAAAGCCCAAGAGCTTTGTTGCGCTTTACGATCATGTTATGTCAGAAAACAAGTACAGTCCATTGGTTATCGATTTGAGTCCACTTAGCCGTCATAATGATTATAAATTGAGGTGTGATATTCTACCTGGTCAGTTGCCGAAAATATTCGAATTAGAATAGGAACCAGCTTACATCGCTTACTTATCTATCATTGTGTAATGTGAGTGCGCATTGAAGCGACTAATCTACAGTGGCGCCTAAATTACGTCTTACAATATCATATTAAGCTGGAATATGGAGAAAATCGCGCAGCATGCTGCGTGGCTAAGATACCTGGCCGTTGCATCGCCAAACCAAAGAAAACAATTGCTTCGTTGTATGTCAAGAGAACAAATAAGCGTTATATCAGTGACAAAGAACTCTTAGCATTGAGCAAGTACAAAAACACTTATAAGAAATTAGCAGTGTGGACAGTAGATACTGTGACAAAACGCCAGTGTATTTGCAGGGAAGCAGCCCGTATTAAAACATTGTTATGCACATTCCTTAAGTATTACGACCGTGAATCGGATTATACGGACAGTGACAGTGACTGTGAAAGTTATAACGAACTAGAGCAACTTCCGCTCCGGTCAGTGGAGAACAAAGATGGTGTCGGAGGCGAACAAGGGATTTCGGACATTAATTTTAATGCCCGTAGAACAATACCGTCAGTTAGTTCAGAAACAAAAACAGACGACAGAAGTCTCGTCAAAGGCAACGGACTCTCGGGAGGAAGACAAGAGTCACCACTACCACTACCACTACCAACAACAACAGCAGCAACAACAATAACAAGAACCGGAGACGAGTCAGGGGATGCAGAAACCACAGGAAACTCCGGCCACGGACATAACGTCACTGACTGCAGGTTCGTGGAAAACCCAAACACAGAGTGGTAGTACACAGGGTGAGCGCAGTGCGTTTGCTTCGGGGGACAGTTTTTTATTGAAGAAAGCAAAAGACGCTACACGTAAAGATTTATGGATTCAGTTTGCCCGAAAAAATGGTGAAATCGGAAGAAAGCAGCCACGAGAAGACACTTCCAGGCCGGTAGCAAGGTGGCTCCCTTACTAACATTAGCTATAAATATTTGTTTACTAACTAGTACCGAACAGTGTGTGTATGTGTGAACATGAATACGGACGTTGGCTAACAAACTATTACTGGACAGCACGTGTGTGTATATGTATGTATTTATAGGTGTCACCTTGTCACGCTTTATTTTAAAATTAATTGTTACGGGGCTTATTTACAAAGTTTTTTGCTTATCACTGTTTCCTGAACTTTTTATTATAGTTTGAAGTAATAAACTCCATGTTCTTTCTTTACCGTCAAGATGATGCTTCTTTTACATATTCTGTCTTTAGTCATAGGAAATAAGAATATAACATGCGCACGCAAGAGCATCAAGTCCGTGACTATTTTTTCAGGCGGGTGCTCTTACCACTCGATCACGGAGACAAATTGAGACAGAAGTTGTTGCGCATGCGTGCACATGTGTGGAAGCTTAAACGAGTCGAGAAGCTTCTCTGGGCCATGACAAAATGTTCGCATCTGTCTGAAAGTTCCTGCAGCATTGTTGAATACTATGCTTGGCAATCTTAACCGCTCGAGTTTATGTAATTTTTGCATAAAAAGTTTTGCAGTCTAACTGTATGTTTATGATTCTTAAATACTGCAACAAGTTCTAGATTAAGCAAAATGATAAAGACTTTTAACGTGATAATTATCTATTGAATTCTTTATTATCATTATTATAAGTAGTAGTTGTAGTAAGACTTTGATGTAGATGCAGTACTTTTTATGCAAAATATTATCATAAAACTGAACGAACTTCCATCCTTGATCAAAGATTGAAATTTGATCAGGCAGCTTTAATAGCAGTTTGCAAACTTTCGAGCTCGAGTCATTTTTGCAGGGAAATAAACAAGTAACCGTCTTAGCAGACAGACAGACATACAGAAAGACAGACAGACAGACAGACAGGTGACTGTCGGACTGAATAGTTTACACGACCTTGAATGGAAAACAGCAATTTCGTAAAGTCAACAAGAAAATTTTAATTACAAAATGAACAAGTGCAAATGAACAAGTGCAAATAAACAAAAGCTATGAGATAAGTATAAAGTTAAAGTTACACAATGATATATCATGACAATACACTATCATACCGTTTCGTACAGTTACAGCAGTCATTCGTGATAATAATAATATTGTTCTGTCGGTCGGGATCATTTACCCAATCTTGCATTGCATTGCGTAAAGTCAACAAGAACATTTTAATCTACATGATGAATAAGTGCTATTAAACAAAAGTTTTGTCATAAGAATAAAGGCAAAGTTATACAATGATATATTAAAGTTAAAGTTACACAATAATAGCCGTTAGTTTCGTACAGATACAGCATTCGTTATTAATAATATTGTTCTGTCGGACGGGTTATATTGCGTAAAGTCAACAACACAACATTTAAAGTCTAAAATATGAACAAGTGCTAAAGAACAAAAGCTATGTCATAATTACAAAGTTAAAGTTACACAATGATATATTTGCAAAGACAAAATGGTACAGTCCGTTTCGTACAGTTACAGCACTTATTAATCATATTGTAGTCGCTGTACAGGTCGCCTGACGCGCACAGATCTTCTCAGGTGCTGAACACGTGGTCGTCTTCTGGCTCGTCGCCTCTCGGGGTCTCGTCTCGCGAGTTCCGGTGTAAACATGCCGTACATCAAATTGTAGAGTTTTACTGCTAACAAACTCACGATGATGGCAACTGAAAACAGTTTTTGAATGTTCAAACAAATGCTGACTGGTACAGTGTCATACTTGCCAACGATACAGTGTTGGATGGCCTTGGACTCGTTTGGTGTTTACAGCAGCGGCGGTAACATTTCTTTTTAAAAATCATGAAATATAGGAAGCCAGGTTCCTATCAAAGTTGCTGACATACCTGATATAGCCGCGACGGTCCATGGTGGTACTAACGAAATCGTGATTTAAAGTACCGAATTTGTTAAATTGAAGACGTATTTAGCTGTCAGTTTTGATGGCAAACCTCAGTCAAATAACAATAGCATTAATAATAATAATGATAATCATCATCATCATCATGATAATAATAATAATGATAACCATGAACGTTACTACCACACGGGAAACTATTTAGCATTGTTGAACTATATTATTGATTTTTACTTAACAATGGCGCAACCTTTACTACTACATTCACGACACGGCTCGCTAAGCATTGTTGAACTATATTATTGATTTTTCTAACATTTCACGATTCAAAAGTAAAGACACTGCTCGCTTGGCAAATATATTAATCGGGCAGCCATAGTTGATCACTCGGTTATTGGTTTATCAACATGGCGCGTGTCATGCGAGTTTAATGAGGTGTGAAACAGGCATTAGTAAAGTTTGCTTGAAGTGTGCTTAGTCATCAGTCCGGTTCAGTAAAACATGGATCATTTACATTTTTAATTATACTGATATTTTCAGTTGGTGTTGTAATAATATAAGATTGAATTACAAGTATTTGTCTACTCACGAGCTAGAAAGTCACTGGCTGTAGATTCACTCTCGATTGTTACTGATGTCACCGTTGAGCTTGTTGTCCTAAGAGTCCACTCCGTTGCCAGAGACCACTCTTGTGTCTGAAATTTAAAAAGTCAAATTGAAATATTAGGTACTCTTAGTAACACTGAGACGAAGAACATTGTTTTACGTTTTACGGTACAAATGAACAGTTCTAAAATGCACAGTCTGAAGAAAAATCAGTTTTAATAAATACTTGATCGGATGATGCAATTGAGGCACCGTTTGAAATCGTCTATTATAGCAACAATCAAAAGGCGCATAGACATTGAACGCAGGTTACACAGGGAGAAATAACAAAGTCAGTGACAACCGTTATAAACTGAATCGAAAATATAAAACTTACAGTTGAGTGTGTACTGTGAGCAGCAGCTGTGTCACATTTTGGCACGTGCACACGCACCTTCCCCAACTCGCACAGTAGAATTCTGCATGTGTCCATGTGTCCGTCCCGTGAACGTATAACTCTCCAGCTTTTGGGAGTTCACATGACCCATTCCAGTCGTATATTCGGACTGTTGTTTCTTCTGACACTCCTGCTCCATCAAACTTCCCGCTGCACAAAAAAACACCATAGTCACTGTTAATACAAAAACATGAAACCCCCATAGAAATGAACAAGATAGCAAGAAGCTTAATCATTGTACGTGTAAACATGTCTGACACTTTTTTGAAATTGAAAACAATAACACGGCAATTAAAAATATAGTTGGTCAGTGACACTGGCCTGGCGCATGGTCATCTGTATTGCGTAAGCTGACCAGACTTAACTCTTTTACAAGTTCTCCGACCTATTACGTAACGGTCTAGCTTCAAAATATTTGGCGGTGTTCGGGCCGCCTAATTATCGATAATTTGGTCACTGCACCTGCACATAGCTGAGACGGTATATACTGCGTCGGTACAGACACTATAAAGAGTGGAATGTTTTGTTTTTGTAAAAGTTAGATTCTTTTCAATAAGAATTTATCAAAAATGACATGAAATATAAATTATTCGAATAAATTATGTTGCGCAATAAATATGAACTTGTAATTATGTCAAATTGTTAAGTACTTCGTTAAATTTGAATAAGATTTTTATATTCTTTTTGTAATTTAGATTTGTCACATCAAAGAGCGGGCCGCGACACAAACGTTTACAAAAAAAGTAGAGAATATTAAATAAATGCGAACTTCGAAGTAAAATTAAGTACCGAAGAAACAAGTTTTAGAAATTGGTAAGAACTAATGGTATTATATGATATACAGTTAAACCTAGGTTAATGGTCACATGAATGAATGAATGAATGAATGAATGATAGAATGAATGAATGAAAGAATGAACGAACGGACGAACGGACGAATGAATGAATGAAACAGTCATCAGACTTAAGCTGTACTGGTAGACGGATTAAATATCTTACAGTTACCTTTGAAGTGTAACTATATCACTGGTCGTTGGTTATCGAGTAGTGTCCCAGGCTAACAGATTCTAGAGAGTTAAGATGGTAACGTTTAACGTCCAAAACATTTAGAACTCTTTTTGTCACCGATACACTTTACACCGACTGCCCGTAGTGACGAAACTCATCAACATTCTCTGCGTGACACCTTGACGACAACAGACACTATTTATACGTATCGTGTCTAAGCTCCTTGCTGCATCCTTTTCGTGCTTGTTTGAATCCCAGGTCAGACTTCATCGAGTAACATTTCGGTGATAGAGCGACAAACTCTTCACAAACATGTCCAGTAGTTCAAACTTCACTTTGCCAGACACTTTCTTGTTCCTTACGTCATAGAGCTCGTGGTCCGGAGGCAGATTGGAAAAGTCGAACACGTGACTCTGTCTGCGAAATCTGTCCTTAAGGTCAGGCACGTTGGAAATTCTCAGTACAAGAGAGTCGGTGTCTCCACTTAGAAACTGCGTTGTTCCGTCGTGTGCCAATACGGGCTTTATGAAGTCGTAATAGAATGAGTATACACACAGCTTGGATAGTTCCAGAATTGCGTAATTGACACAGATCGGCGACGATAGCAACACTTTTGGCCTGAACATTTGTACAGCGACCAGGTCATTGCCGAACACGCGCATACTATTGAATGTTGGCTTGCTGGCTAGATTTACAAGTGACTTCTCCGTCGTGCATATACGAACGTCTATAAAATTCCTCGCATTTTGACCACTCTTTCCTGAAAAATATCGATTGAATATTTTATCGTGTTTATCTTTTCCTTCTTCGTGTGAAAAATGCACGTGCATAACTTATCACGAACTTACTCGATTTAGATTTACATCAGCGTGCTTCTTGTAGAGCAAATACTATTGTTTTAAAGGAAACTACATTTTTGTATTTAAGTAAGTTTTAAGAAAAGAAAGAGAGTTATTCTACGCACCTGCTACCATATTGGCGACGTTCTTATACAGTGAGGAATAGATTTTTCCGCTTTTCTGCGCAATATTCCATGAACTCTTTCAGGAAAGATACCTGGGTAAACCGTAGAACACGGTGTACCTTAGTGACATTGTAAATTTCTGTAATGTACAGCATACTTCTTTTTGTCCCATAGAGTTAGACATAAACGCCTCTCTGCAGACATGTTGTCTAAATCTATCCCACATGCCTTTGCAGTTTGACGGGTGTACGGAGACAAGTGTCGTTCATTTATGAACACGTGTTCCGGTGCCAAAGGAAAGTCTGCAAACATGATATAGAAAAGATAAGACTGACTGACTGACTGACTGTGAAGTGAAGAGCATGATGCATTGAAAATGGTGAACAATTAGTCTAAAATGACGTTCTTTATCTCTTTTACAGGTCATGATATGTTAATATGCTAAGAAATTCTATTCGTCCAGTAGTGCATACATATATATATATATATATATATATATATATATATATATATATATATATATATATATATATACTGTGTAACATACCATTGTGCTCGTCGTGAATGGCCTCAGGGTAATGCAGATCTACTTCTTAGATGTAGCCGTGGTCACTATCGGCTGGTATTTCCTCAAAGTCAAAGCGATCTAACTCCCAGTCAGTCAGGAATATGTAACCAGTTGTAGGTAGCCTGTTGCAAATATTAAGGGTGTACGTGTAAATAATTTGTTCTGTATATTTTTCTTTTTATTCTTTTGTCAGAAATGCTATGTATGCCGATGTCATAGTTTTGCAAATACCGCAGTAAGTGAATTGTCATATTTTAACTATTATAAAGGTAGATATTACACATTACTTAACATTACCTGGCTTCAGCCATTATACTCGTATACAGTCCATTGAAATCAAAGAATTCTAAATGAGACTGCTCTTGACTTGGGTCGAAATCATTCAGTCTGGGGTCATTGGCACGTGCATATCTAGGTGATCCAACCACAGCTAGTCCCCCTAAAATAGAATGCAGTTATTTTTCCCAGTTTGCACAAATTACAAGTAACATTATTGTTATTATTATTTTTATTATTATTATTATTATTATTACTATTAACGTTATTGTTATTAACATCATTATTATTATTAGTAGTAGTAATAGTATCATTATTATTATTATTACAATTATTATTATTATCATTATTATTTAATGCTATAGCCATTATTATAATAATAAATAATATTTCTTCTACATGCTTAAACGAACCTCGGAGAGCGTTTTCAATCATCAGGTACATATCTATACATGTAGGCAGCTCTAGAACAGCCTCAGTAAACCGGAGAGCACTGTCCCAAGCAAAACTTGCCAAATTTATGTACTGCAGTGGATCAAGCTTTAGTCTACCATCTTTGCGTACCTCATTTCTAAAAGCGACTACGATGTCAGTCATGAACAAACAGCCCGTGATTATGGCAATTTTTAGAAATTCTTTCAAGGATTTGCTCGGTAATGCGTTCCATACACTGACTGCGCGCGCATAATCATCATCACCAAGACTCTCGTCCGCCATTTTGTCGCCAAAGGCAGCTAGTCCCGGAAGTTCCGTTTCTACAAGATTTGTGGGTCCTTTTAGATAATCCCGACACAGTGGTACTCGTCTCGGCTGTATGCTTTCAGCGTCCGATGGCCAGTGCAACTTTGTGTAGACGAATGCGTCCATTCCCTCTTCAAGTTCTAGCCCTTCTATCAATCTGTCAAGAGGATCTTTGAAAAAAGATCTGAAATCCATGTATCTACATTTGTCAATTGTAATGGAAGCCTATGTGTCCACCGATTTGGCCACCACTGTTATCTTCTTTTCACTCCCGTAAAGAGACTTTGCTGAGAGTATTATCCTGCCCTCAATATTTGACATGTTCTCCAAGACGATAGGTATGAATTTTGGCAGCCGAAAGTTGAGATTGCAGGATTGGCAGGCTCTTCCACGAATGACAGAAGAAACGTGACAGTGGTCTAGAACGACCTGCTGTCCTTTATAGAAAGGCTCGTCGCAAATATGACATACATCGTTCGACGCCTCTATATTCCGGAGACTTTCATCACAGAAAACCATAGGTTTCACCTGACCCAATATAGAAAGAATGGCTTCCTGTTCCTTCTCCATTCGAAGCAGAAATTCGTTCATCACTTCGTCAAGGTCGTCTGCAACAAACGTGACTGGCTCGCTAGGGCTCCTGAAACACTCAAAGCGGGCCACAATTGCAAACGGCACTTCAAGCTGACGTTGAAAGTTCCTGAACCGGACGTAATTGGTACCCTTGCGAGGCATTTGCACGTTTACTGGCTCGGTCAGTTGGCATTGTTCTGTGTGTATTTCCAAGTCGTTCGCAGAGTATTTAATTGTAAGGCATCTTGGACAGACATACAGACGATGGTTTCCTTCTTGCTGATGATGTACTAGTCGTCCAAGGTCCATTATGGCGCAGTAATGTTTATGTGCACCAGGGTCCTCCTCGCTTCCCTTTGTCATAATGAGAAGCAGGTCAGCATGACGTCGATCTCGGCTTTGTTTAACCGAAACACGGTCTCCTCCTCCACCTCATAACCAAAGACGTTCACGGTTATGCCGTTAATGTCTTCAAACTCCGTTATCATTTCAACATTAACGGAGGTTGCTCCCTCTATGCTGCTGGTCAGCCGGTACTGTCGCCTGGCAACGGCTAATGCGGCCCAGTGGAGATAGTTACCTCGTTCCAGGACACAGTCTTCACCGTGGAGAGCTGCAACAACCGCCCACAGGAAACAGTCGCCACTGTTAGACGGCCTTCCGGTTACTTAAATAAGGCATTGTTTGTGAACGAAGTCAGTGGGCAAGAAGAAGTCTCCACAAGCGCCACCTAGTGGAGCATACCTTATTACAGTCTGGTGTATGGACAGTACTTCCTCCAGGATCCAACCACTGGAATCTGAGCAATAGGTTTCCAGAGATGAATTTATTTTGAAATAGGCCTGGTCCACTTGCGCAGATGAGTCGTCAGATGATAACAGCACTTGCGCCTTGGAGCGAAATGTGGGTCTGTCTTCATCGCTAAAACGAAAGAAATTATGCAATTATATGTCGGATGTATCCGGAAAACGCTTTCATTCTTTATCGAGTCTTATAAAGAGCACAATTTATGAATTCTTTGGCATACTTTATAATGATTGTTATCACTAACAGACGAACGAATGTTGTAACAAAAAAGGTGTCCAGAAATACGTACCGGATATTTCCTTCGCTGTCAAGTCTTATCATCTTCGCTGCGACAGCCAGATACCATTTTACGTTTGTCCATCTGTAAAAGTAAAGATTTATAGTCAGAATAAAACAACCTTTAAACCTGTCTTATGCGACCACACAGGGGGAACTGAAATTATGGTCTCTTAAGACAGGTTATGGTCTCTTAAGACAGGTGGTCTTTTAACTCAGGAAACATTGCTATCATCTGACATTACAAGGGAGAAATATAAAGTGGCTGCATATGCCAGAATGTGGTCTCAGGGGCAGGTTGACTGTACAGGTAAAAAGAGAAGCATAAAAATCTAATTCATATTTGTAAGAAACATAATTATTTTGCATGACTAAATTACAACAAAGACAAAGTAGCAAACGATATTTACATGTGAAGCCCGTTTTCCAAATTTCTCTCTACTTGTCGTCTTCTGCCTGTAAAGCACTCTAATATCGAGTGCTTTTCAATCCCGCCGTGCGGTTTAAACTCGAACACGATTCCGCCGTTGCCTAGTATCTGCCTTTCCTTTTGCCTCGGTGGGTCTTCGAGTTCTGTTGGCGACCTGGCAACTCTTTGACTTGTTGTTGCTGCCCTCGCCTCCGTCACCACTGAGCTCCTTCCTAAATTCTTTCTTAGCTTTCGGATCTGTCCAATATTTAAACAAGAGGGCCAAGATGGCCCTATATCGCTCACCTTGGTATAAGTCCACTTGCCTGGTGGAAGATCACTAGATAATGTTATATACCAAATAAGTTTCCCTATATACGCCTTTGTAAAACAAATGATCCCCACCCCACCACCAAGGTCAATTTTGACCCCAGGGGCATAATTTGAACAGACTTTGAAGAGGTCTACTAGGCAATGCTACATGCTAAATATCTAAGCTCTAGGCCTTGTGGTTTCAGAGAAAAAGATTTTTAAAGTTTTCCCTATATAAGCCTATGTAAAACTAAGTGATCCCCGGTGCGGGGTCAATTTTAACCCGGGGGTCATAATTTGAACAATCTTGGTAGAGGTCCACTAGACAATGCTACATGCCAAATATCTTAGCTCTAGGCCTTGTGGTTTTAGAGAAGAAGATTTTTAAAGTTTTTCCTATATATGCCTATGCAAAAACTAAGTGCCCACTTTGTGCCAGGTGAGCTAAAAATCATTATTAAAATGTTCATGAGCGTGTTGCTCGAACAGAGGCTTATTCGTAAATGTCTCATTGCACACTGGACATTTAATCGTGTGAGATTTAATATGTCTTTGTAGTTTGTTTTTAGACGTAACTTTTCCACAATAGGTACAGGTAGCCGATTTTCTACAGGACCCACTTTTCACGTGCCGATTAAATGTACGTTCGTCTTTAAACAAATCGTCACACGCTGGACATTTATATTTTTCATTTGTGTCGCAGCAAACGCTTTCGTGACGGTCACGAGTTAATCTTCTCCCGAAAAAAACATTGCACCCTTTTCTGCACTTAAACGCGCCTTTTCCTTTTGGCGAACGTGTGACAACCTCCAGAGCGGATATTTCCCGTTCTACATCTTGCCGTGATGGAACATAATTAATATTAGACTCGTTCGGAAATAAAAAGTTAGTGAGATACGAATCGTCCATCTTAAAATTGAAACAAGTTAAAATAGTTATTCTTAAAAAATCTCATCACTTTATATAGCAATCGTAGCTAGCGTGCGAGCGGATCGGAGGTGGCCGTTGCCCTTTAGGCCCCGCCTTTTTACATACAATAACAAATATTAAGTATTGAATAATTACGTAATACAGGTATCTTAATATCAACCGAAAAAAAGAAAACACCTACCTCTAATCGGAAAGGCTGTGATAACCCGTCCTCTTCTGTCCAAAACGACACGACAGCCTCTAACGGGATTGCCCGCACTATACCCTACAAAATACGGGAAAAAATGTTCTACAACTCTTCTACTTTTCACATTCACTCCTTCGGGCACTTCCCAACCATAGAACAGCGTTTCGCCGATTGCAAATTCGGCCGTATTTACTGACAAAAATCTGGACTTTCCAAATCGGAATAAACTATTTGTCCGAAATATATGATTATTCACGTACATAGTGTATTTTTAAATTGCCTTTAATTTCTATTCTGAACAAAATTCCAAGAAGACTAGGTCTTTTATATGAATATATGTATATTGTTTAGTGTTGGTCAATGGCCCTTAAGGTGTAACAAACAAACTTTGAACTTTCATTTTAGCGCTTGTGATTTGCTTGCCCCCTTCTAACATATATTGTTCCAAATAAGGATTCCGATGTATTCAGTCTGTGTGTGTGTGAAAAACGTACGGCTTAAGCATAGAGCTGATGGCGACAAGCTGGTTTCGAAAATAATTTTATCAGTCGAGATACATCCAGTTGCGGTTATTAGATATAGTCTAATAGATCAAGATATGACATGGAATCATAATAAAACAACAAAGCAATGTAATGACAATAGTGTCCCTTAATGAAAACATTTCTTCCCAAACACTACGCTCATTTGTATAACTATTACAATATATGGAATGACCCAAGCACTACAACTATGTTTCTTTTTATTTATATTATGTCAGTGTAGACAAGCTGACTGCATATTGTAGAAATTCTGACTCCAAAAACAAAAAAACAAAAATAATATCAAACAGGGAATGCCACATACCAAAAACGCAGCCTCCCCAACACATATTTATCAGACCAATAAATTAAGTACCAAACTTACGCGTGTAAAAGGAAAAAGTTATTTAGAAAATACAGATTAATGTTACCCCCATTGTTTCAATTGTAAATAAATAAGAGTAAAGAAGGATTTTGACTTGACTTGAAATACATTATATGTCAGAAAATCGCATATATCTTCGACTTTTGACTCTTTTTTTAAATATAGTAACAAATATGAAACTTTTTGGTAAAACATTAGTTTTCGACTCATTTGAGCGATTTTACGACGTGCGAAAAACAACACTTTATAATTAGTTGCAACTCAATTAAAATGACGCAACCATATACGGTGAAAGATATGTATTCGACTCATTCTGAGCGACAAGTGATCGCCTTGACGACCTGTCAAAAAACAACAACACTTTAATTAATTGCAATTAAGGTAAATCTGATTAAGACTCAAATGCATGTCAAATACGTTAATTCAACATAAATGTGCTACATTGACCCTCGACTTCTCATATTCATTCTCAAATTCAGTCTCACTAGAACAATGGATGCTCTTTCGAGACAACTTCAACAGCTTGAAGAGGTGGAAAAGAAGCGGACATAATTAGAAAAGAAACGGACAGAATTAGACGAGCAAGCAGCCGTGATACGTTTATCAATCTCCAATACGCTGAAAGAACAAACCAGTAAAGCATCGGAAGACCGATTCGTCGATCGCTTCGATCGCTTTGACGACGTTTGTCTCAAGTACATGTCTACGTGGACACCGAGAGAAATGTATGTTGTGTCCACTGATAGGAGACAGCAGCGGCAGCAATTTAAATACTTGGGACATCCTATCCGGAGGGTTGCTCGAGTGAAGCCGTACACAAGAGCGTAGAAACAGACAGATAACGTATGAGCAGAACGAAATGTTCAAGTACAACCGCCTTTGAAGGAATATCATCCTCAGAATTCTCTCTCTCTCTCTCTCTCTCTCTCTCTCTCTCTCTCTCTCTCTCTCTTTCTCTGCCACAAAAATCTCTCTCTCTCTCTCTCCCACAAAAATGTAAATAAATGTAAATACTGTACCAGATAGATCTGTACTACTTCACTAAATGTCTGCGAGTTTAGTTGTGCGGCAACGCAACACTGTTTATTATATATATATATATATATATATATATATAAGGGACCGCCACAGATACTCTAATTGATAGTGTTTACACATTTTAGACTACACACTTCATATATTGTGTACATGGTCGCCAGGTTCTGTATATACCTATCAGGAAATCCTTCATTTTCAGAGACACCCAATAAAGCTGGGGTAAAAATTAAATCACTTCTAAAGCATAACGTATAGAATTTTTGTGTGTATCAGATCTCTTACTTAAACTTACTCTCCAGACGTAAACCATTTTATAATCTACGTAAAGTAATTGTTGTACACAATTAATAGGTTGAGTTATTTATTGTAATGATATTCGAATGCAAGTCAAACGCTATCTTGTAACAAGTTTCGCTGTACAGTAATGAATGCACTGTACACGGTACCGCAACACTACATCCCCCATAATACAGTTATGAACAGTGTTAACTAGCTAGCTCGGAGATATTTTCAGGCGAGACAAATGTATACTGCATGTATGTTACGTATTTGTGATTAACGATAATCTATAATTCAAAAGCCTGCATTTACTAAATACGCTTATGATTATTTGAAAGAAGAGATAAATTGCATTCATATTTTCGGCATATGAAAGATGCACAGAAAAGCGACATTGTATCCTTGATCCGTGCATTGTCATCTTTCTTGAAAAAGGCCTGGGGTTATTGTTTGATGTAGTCTTCTTAAGATCCGTATTAATTACAGACAAATAATCGTCAATTGTATGCTGAATATTTGTTAGGTATTTTCGGTCAACGCTAATCTATAATACGAAATCATGCATTATGCTAATTTTAAGAGGGATAAATGCATTCAAAAAGATGCACAGAATAGGACATTGCATCATTGATCCTGCTTACGGAGATATATTGTTTGTGTCGGCGAGATGATCCGTTTTCCAACGACACAGATTATCCTGTTTAATGTGTATGATATTCACAATGATTCACGTTCCAAAGACACAGATTAGTATGTCATAACAAAAGCGAGCTAGGCAGGAAGTAAACGCTTAAGTTGCACCGTGCTGTTAGAACTATGCAATTGTGCAACACCGCTTTTGTTTGCAGCATCCCCCTGATTGACTGCATGATTAGACTGATATAGGGTAATCAAAGTATCATTGAAATTATTTTAATAATTCAGATAATACGGACAGACGGGAAACACTATCAATCGAAATCAATCAGGTAAACGAATAATCGCCTTAACTAATAAATTCCTTGCTATGTTGTCCCCAACCTATACATGAGACACTCACTTTTTAGTTTCACTATTGCACGTCGAAAGCTTCGCGCAGCTCTTATAATATCTTTTATCATAGTATTAATTCATAAACGTTTGCTATGGCTGAAAGAAGAATACGCATAAGTCAGAATAGGACTTTGTATATACGACCGTCAAGAGTGTTTGGTGTAACGGCTAACATAAGAGACGAGGGAAATAACAGAAGACAAATGTCGCTGACCATGGACGAGTACATTAATATTGTGTTAGCCTTTCGGGAAATGGTCGATGAGCTAACGGAGGCCAGTCATGTTTACAGGCGACAAGATCGGCAGAGCGACAATGACACTCCTATACGCCGTAGGAGCCGACCCAGCGGCTCGATACAACGCCTGCGTAGAATGTTACAACTTTCTTCTCCGTCGTCATCATCATCATCAGCAGCAGAAGCAGCAGCAGCAGCAGCAGCAGCAGCAGCAGCAGCAGCAGCATCGCCTTCCCCGTCATCGTCGTCGTCGCAAGAAGATGAAGCATCCGCTGAGAACATACCTTTTCCGGAGATATCGGTTTCACCCGGCTTCGTGACTCAGCAGTTTCCTGCACCACAGAGTCAAGTAATCGAACTTAATAGCAGCAGCAGTAGCTGCATCAGTAGTGGAGGTAGGCCAGGGAGTTCTCAAACTCCGGTCTATAACTTGTGTAGCAGTTGTAGTGAGGGAGAGGAGGAGGAGAGCTGACTACTGTGCATTCCAGAAACTCAATTAATGACGATAATGTGTAATTACTTATCCGTACAGGATTTAGCGGCATTATCTTTAACTTGTACAAAACTGTATAAAATAATGGAAGCGGGACAATTTTGGAAGTGTCGTGTTAAAAGTGACTTTTGTGCAGATTTCACAATTGACGACGTGGCTCAAAGTAAGAGTGTGTACATACTATTGTACCAAACTCTGAAAAAGAACAATGAATTTTCTTTATAGTAAATGTTTTTTTTCGAATAAGTTTATGTTGTTTTAATAAATAAACGAGACAAAATGTTATTGTTTTTGACTAATTTGGTTTCTTTCATTGTGTGTATATATATATCTAACGAGTGATTCTTTATTCTCAATAAAAACCTTTTTGCAGACGAAAATTTAGACTTTTATTGGCCCTCTTTAAGTATTGGTTGGTTCCATAAAGGTGTGATAATTGCTAAAGGCCACACTGTTGTCTGCCAGAATGTTGATTGCACTGGACTGGCGAACATTGTGCGCATTTTACTAGCTGATTGGACAAATAACTCTTTGTAAAACAACGTGTCGGCTTATATTAGCCATTATAAAGATCGTCTCAGTCATCGATTGGTTGCTTAAAAAACTTGATAATTGTTAATAAAAGCTGAAATGTTGTTTACAAAATGTTGATTGTTATTTTATGGACAGGATAAGAGCACCGTTATATTTTAAAAGGTGATTGTCGTCAATCAGAACAATGAACTCTTTGCAAAAGAACGTTTCGGGTTTTATTAGCCATGATCAAGTTTGTCTCTGATGTTTCGATAACAAAAAACTTGATAACTGCTAATAAAGTCTGAAATGCTGTTTTACAAAACGTTTATTGTTATCTTATGCACGGGATAAGCGCACAATCTTGTGTAGAAAAAAAAAAAAAAAAAAAAAAAAATAATATCAAACAGGGAATGCCACGTACCAAAAACGCAGCCTCCCCAAAACGAACCCCACAGCACCCAGAAGTGCACACCACCAACACACACACACACACACACCCACACACACACACCCACACACACACACACGCACACACAACCACGCACACACACACACACACACCACCAACACACACTAGCATACAAAGCAAACACACGAGGACAAAACGAACAATTAAAGGAACACAGTGGGACACCGAATTCATGCTGTATCGGTTTCACTGTCCATTTACTGTGGCAAGTCACTACCAGTTTACAAAATATTTAAGGCTAGATTCGAACATACCGCCAATGCCCCTTGCAGTATTCATTGCTTTTTGGTTGAAAAGATACGAAATAGAATTTAAAGTTAGATAATTATGGTTCTGGTATGACGTTCTAAAAGGCAAGTCAGTGTTAAAAATCTAAACTTTTATTTATTTACACAAAACACAGTTTACTACTAAATAAATAGATAAATAAATAAATACAAATAAGTAAACAAACACATAAATACATACATACATACATACATACATACATACATACATACATACATACATACCAACAACATGCATACTACAATAAATAGATAGACAGATAGATAAAAAGTAAATAAGTAAATATATACAGGAAACTAGCGAAACCTTTCACTGTACTTAAACTGTACATGTTATAGTCATTAAGGATTTGCTTACGCCAGTTTAACGACACGGCTTTCATCTACTTCGAAAAAGCTATCATATTCGCAGTACACAACGCATGCTACATTTTTTTCAAGCGGCGTTGCAAAATGAGCTTCAATAGAAAGAGTTCCTGAATGAAGTAACTCAAACTTAAAGCTATCATCCAGCGACGCTGTTATGTCAAACACATACAAGGCTCTACCCGTCGTAAGCGCGGACCGGTCAATGTCAATGTTACTTCTGTCTCGTGCGCCGATGCCCCCCATTGGATTGGTTAAGTGTTTAGATCTGGAATATCCCAGCAAACGTTCGTACAACTCCAAAGTTAAATGTTCGCTGTAATTTGCGTTAACCGGCGAGCCCGGTACAGGAACTCCATCGACAGTAACGTTCAGCTGACGTAAGCCAAGACTCTCGAAGTTAAAGGGGTTCTTTTTCAACGAGCCCAAAAGTCCAGAAGAGTCAACAAATGTTACGACGATTAATCTTGGCACATATTGTGAATTAATATGATCCCAAAGAAATACACTTTGTCCTCGAGCGATTGTAGCGACCTTAGTTTCGGTCTTTACATACGGGTATTTTGCACTGACTGTCTTAAGCAGTTTTGCATGAGCTACCAGTATGGCCGCATTCACCTTCAGCTTGCGCAAACGTAAAAACGCATCTTCAATACGGACTTGATATGCACCAGTCTGGTCGCCTACTTCGCCACTTATTAAACAGAACTCTGGTGAATTTCTATGTAGAACGATTCGAAGGTGACAGCCGTTGATGAGATATCTGTCCAGTTCTAGGCAGTCGTTCATTGGAAACCCGACTAGATCAAAAAGTTTCGATCCTTTGGTCTGCTGATGTCGTTTGTACAGACCTTAATCTGAAACCAAAATAACGACATTTTTATTAACTATTACTAGGTGTGATTATCGCTAAGTATATTCTTATAGTTTTCGAAAGTTTCATCCCTGTCTGTCAAATCTATTATTTAGTTGAGAAGTGAATAGATATAATTAACAATTATTTAATGCCACAGGAATACAGATAATTTGGTAATGGTAGCACGTTATGTGAGCGTCCGTGCGTGCGCACGTGTGAGCGTCCGTGCGTGCGCACGTGTGAACGTGCGTGCTTGACACTGCTTACGGCAATAAAAATAAATAATCATTTCCAATGTATCTCTTCACGGTTGCAATTAATTGTGAAATGCGCACCGAGTACTACACAATAATGTATTACTAATACTATTAAAGCTACAACTCACTTCCTTGTCCGGGATCTGTCTCGCTAGGAGCACCGGTTTCCTGGTCAAGAAACATCTCCCCTTCTGAGTATTTGGAGTGTTTTTTTGACATATGGTCGACCTTCAGCAGTCTGTTCAATATTGCCTTGTAAGGATATTGGTCTCCAGTAGTGCTTACTAATGTTCTGTTAAGATATACATCCACTTTTTTAAACATAGCGTGAAAAAACAGATCAACAGGGGTTACTTTCTTCCCTACGTCTAAAGGCGTCCCATCTGAACCTAAAATCCGAACCTTGAGAAACAATCTAGTGTTTTTCAGATCAGTATATATGTCTCCCTGTAAGTTAGTTTCGAATTCCAATGGGGCTTCTCCGCTGTATTGACTGACTGGACGTGTGTCCTGTAGAATCTGTTTCTGAATAGCGACCTGGTTTAGGTAGACGCTGAATATATCGAGGGCGTCAGCCGCAGTCTCGTTATCACTGAGATTGGTAAGGACAGACATTCTGCCGATCACTGTTTGTTTTTGCTAAATATGTCGTTTAACTTGCCGTAACTGAATTGCTTTGCTCTCTTTGCGTTGCTTGCACCTGTACTTATACTCTTCGCTTTTCTCTTAACTGCCTGTCTCTGCACACCCGTACTTCCGACTACGTTCACAATATGCCTGCTTATCTTATTGTCACCGGATTTCACCTGAGATTCGGCTTGATCGCGTGTCTCTTCTACCGGAGAGACCAACTGAACTTTAACATCCGATTGTACTAGTTTTTAGGCACTGACTGTTTCGAATTCGCCGGAAGTTTTTGTTCGAATATTCTCTACCAGACCTTGAAGTCGGGGATGTACAGCTGTCTGCTCTGCGCCATTGAATGAAATTTTCACTGCTGCAAAGTAATAAGAATATGCAAGAAGTATAATTGTTATTAATACCATCAATATCATTTAATGGCTGCAAAACGCCGCCTTATCTAATACCGACGTCCTATAGGCCGGCACTTTTTGAAATGTAAAGCCACGCCTACTCTACATTGCTGTAAGGCAGCGAATGGCTGTCCCATTTTAGCCAAGCAAAGCACGTGAATGCAGTCGATTCGACGTACATGTACCGGCTTGTAAAAGCAGTAATTTTCTACACTGTCCACAGAAAATGAATAACTGGCGTGGGCAGTGTTGAGCCCACTGCCCAAGTAAACTTTTCTTAACAGCTGAGTTTTATTGCCCCCGACAATAGACAGACCGACCACATTAGCACAGACGTACACTTCTCTTCCTGTAATACCGTTTTTAATTTCCCGATCACACTCAATATTAATACCAACCAAGGCAACGCACCATTCATCACCGTTAAGGTCAAGAGGATCATGAATATCAACTCTGAAGCTGGCCCCGTTGTTGTTTGGGTAAGCGGAAGTGCAATCGTAGCTTCCTATGTGTACGTGAAACTGGTCCATACTACCGTCACGTCCATTTTCGTTGCTTTAAGACGGACTTAGGAATCCATCTATCAAACATCGGACCCATTCCTCTGTATCTGACGTATACTTCTACCCGCCTTCCATCCTTTCGCCGTTTTAGAACCTTTTCTACTTCCCAATGATCCGCATTGTCGAGGTTTTTGTTGACTCGTTGTAATTCAGTTTCGTAGAACGCCGTCTTTATTGGTTGGGAGTTCATGTCTTCCAGATAATAGACTGGCAGATTTTCGCGTAGAACACGCCTTCTATTTTTGAAAATTTCGTCCGAAAACTTTTGGCTGTATGCCCTCTCGAATGTTCGTTTGCGTAGGCTTATTCTCACCACATCGCCTTCGTTATAATTAAATTCACGGGTTTTAGAAACAGTGGCGCCAGCAGCTCCAACGCGCTTTTGCTTCCTTCGGACATACATAAGATTCCAGAGTCTGGCCTGATTTTCATCTGACACTTGGCTCGGGCTCAGACCAAAGAGAGACGAATGTATACGACTGTTATATGCTGCAACGAGTTTGTCGAGCACTGGTAAGTAAGAGAATGTCCTGTTCTCGTAACAGTAACGATACAGATTTTTCTTCAATGTCTGGTTAAATCTTTCGACAATTTGACAGTACATCGGCGTATTTGAGTAAAAGTGTTTAATACCCCTTTTGAGTAGCATTGCGTTGAATACCGTTGACGCAAACTCACTTCCTTCATCGGACCGTACGCGCCCGACCTCGTACTCGTTCAGAATGGCAGCCATTGCTTCTGTTACTGTTGTCTCCCCCCCCCCTTTGTCGTGCAGTGGACGGACGAAAGCTAGTCTACTGAAGCAGTCGACCGCTGTGAGAAGATATTTCGTGCCCCGATTGTAACGGCTCAGTTTTATGACATCGCAGAGATCTACGTCCATTTGCTGCCGTATGCCGGCCACTAAAATGTTGTTCCTTTTGTGTCGATGGCGGACATCCCTGTTTATAGTGTAAGTATCTTTTGATTCAAGAAAAGACTTTAACTCCTTTCTTGAAAATTTATAACGCCCGTCTTTTTCTAGTTCCCGTTTTAACCTTCCCAGACCACCGTAGCTACCCGGATGACCGGGATCAGTGTAGATCCGTTCTAGATATTCATGTTTGGCTTCCTGTTTGCCGATCTCCATGTTCAGAGCTTTTCGCTGAACGCCGCGAACTGAGCCTTCTGCCGCCGTCGCTGCTGCTGCTGGTTTTACGGTACTTCAACATGGGATTAGGTAGCACATAGCCTACGGCTGAACTTAACAGCGCCACCCATAAACTGTCACTGTTGTCGCTTCGCAGTGATAAATTTGTCGCAGACAAAACAATAATGCCTTATATAGCTATTAATTGCGCTATGAACGTCACTCTGTTCTTCGCAACTCGTCCGCAATTGAAACACTTACTCTGATGATCAAACAGGTTATCATCGCCGTCAACCGTTGTTTCGGTTAGATTTTCAGTTTCAGTTGCTGATGCAGTCGCCTCTAAAGCGATGTGTAGTGAACTGTCATTTCTATCGCGTTTCTCCATTTTCGCGTTTACTATTCACGAAGGCAAATCACAAACTGTGCCGTTCAAACTGATCGAAATGCTAGGTAGCTAGACAAAATAGCTATGTAGCCTACGTGTATCTACTATAAGGTCCAACCAAGATAGCCGCCATTTACGGTACTACTAGTATAAATGTAATTAAGACAGGTGTTCAATTAGCGTTAATACGAGTCTAATCCTTTTCATTTATTCACGTAATCCGCTTTCGCCATGAATGAATGCTTCGTGTGATAATCCCCCCTGATAAGATTTTAATCTCCCTTATTAAGTAATTGATTGAGCAATTAATTCCCTTATTAAGGTAGCACTCCACACTTATTTCAGCCCTCGGCTTTGTTCGAGCGACACCAACAAAGTAGGCCTATCACATATGAACAACCTGTGAACCTGAAAATAGAATAAGTGTTTCACTGTGAACACATTGCCAGTGTGAACGTATTAATACAATTCGGTAGTCTGAACTGCCTTTCTTTCCTGAAAATTTTAGTTCCTATTTATACCGTCGGAGGCCAGAATTCACTGCAGTCTGAGACCATTCTAGCCCTATTTTCCGAACCTGTACAAAATTACCTGCAAATATTTCACACTAGGTGACACTGTTTCTGGCTTGCAGACTATCTAAATAAGTAAACAAACACATTGAACATGGTGCTTAAGCACGAAAATATTTTGCAAGCAGTAAAAGTATGTACCCCCCTGTAAAAAGCTTGATTTTCTAAGCTGTAGAGCTGATTTTCACTTGTTTACAAAATGTCACCATCTGCGCATGTCATCTATGCACTGGCTTTCCAGACCCATGTTTTCGCATTTGCAAACATGCAAAATAAAACTCAAACAACAAAATCTGGCACTTAAAATTGATTTAAAGTTCACAGGGCTGTTTAATTTCCTTATATCTCTAAACTTTATAAAATTACCCCTGACCAATTCGAATTTGTGGCTAAAAAGTGTGGAGTGCCACCTAAGTAATTGATTGCGTAATTCATTGTCACTTAAGTAATCGATTACCTAATTAATCTCCTAATCCCCTTAATCCGGGATAATCCGGATAATCCTAGATCGAGGACGGGCCCGACCTCCCGAGTGCCCCCGAATGCCACTACTCATAGAAGCTCACCATGAGCTCAGGAGAGCTTAAAAAAGAGTATTCTTTAAAGATTTACTTTTATTAATATCAAATCAAACAGCATACAATAATAATACTTTATACAAAACAAGACCTAGAAACATCTGCAAAATTTAACTTATTTATAACATTTCTATCATAATGTCAATTTTCATCAACTGACAAAACGCAATATTTCCAATATGTCCACAAAAAGTTTTCTGTAAGAATTAAAAATCACTTTTTAATCTATTACTAATAGATTATCTGTAATATAGAAATGCATGTTCAGATATACAGTTTCTAATATTTGGTTTAAAAGATATTCCGCACAAGAATTTGCTTAATATGTAAAGTAACAGAGGGCCATAAGTACGCTGAACAAGGGCGGATCCAAAAATCATCTCCCTTATGCACATCTACATGTCAATGAAAGCCATCCCTGAAAGTTTGAACAAATTCCGTTCAATCATGAATGAGGAGTTATCAGCACAAAAATTAATTTGCTAACAGACGGACGGAAGGACAGACAGACGGACGACAGGGGGTATAACATAATACGTCCCTTCGAGCGTATTAAAATAAGAATAACATGAACTTAGAACAGGAGCTTAGACGCTGTACCGTTTATGAAATAACAATTTACCACATATATCTTATATATTTTGTTGTTAAAACAAATTGCCAATGAAACACCTATTCGGTGTAAATTATGCAGTATTTATACTTTCTAACCCGAGAAGATGTAACAAATGATAGTTAGACTCTTCTATTCCATATCAAAGAATGTAAAAATTAGAGAAATCAGTGAAAGAGAGATTTCGTATTTCTGTCAAATTGTTAGCCGATCTCCGAGCGTTTCTGTCATACAATACAGCCTTCAAATAACGTTTCTGCCCATCAAGGCAGCAATTTTTCTCTACCCGGACTAGTTTGGAAGCCTGTAAACTTCTTCCAGAAAAGACGTGTGCAGCTTATATTTGGTATACATGCTCCTGAGGGATGAATGTATTCGTGTATAACACAAAATTACTCGAATTCTTTCAATTAAAAGATATTTTGAAGCGAAAACAAACATTTTCACGTTCTGGATCAAAAATGTGATATTTAACTCGTCATTAATATGTTAATAATTGGAAAATCGAGTCCAAAACCACCTTATAACACTTTCATTTATTGGACAACATGTTCGTTTATACGAAAATGCCATTGCTTTCATTAGAACGTTATCACAGCAAGATATCTTACCTGCCTGTTGGTCGACAAAAATTCTTGAAGTCTGTCATCCAGTCAGTAATCTGTCATCACTGCAGCGGGTAATTAGGTGTGTTACATGTCCTTTGAGTATCTACAATTTTTATCATTGTCAAAAATGTTTCCATCTCAGTCTGTAATAATAATAATAATAATAATTATCTTGAGAAATGGCATAATAAAACGAAACATAAATAAAAATAAACTCGACAAAAACTCATCTTATACATAGATAAATTCCTAATCAGTCACAAATAATTCAGATACATGTAATTAGATCAACAAAATAGTAAAATATTTTTCAAATATCAACACTCATTATATATCAAGCATCAAAATTACAGTAATATCAGTATAATTTTGATATTGAAGTTGCAATAGTAATTTTTTATAGTTCCGTTTAAAAGATTTGACCGTTGAACAGTTTCTTTTTTCGTTGGGTTTCGCTTTCCAGACTTCATTTCTGTTGTAGCTAAATGTATCTTTTAAACAATATGTACGTTATTTCAATTGAATGAGTTCATTTCGTTCTGAAGAACGGTGTCTATAAGTACTTTTACTTGAACATGTTATCAAGTCTAACATATAAATTGGTAAAAGCTGCGTTTTACATGTCAAAATCAGCCAGCCCATATGCTATTAAGATCTGTGTTCAAACGTAAGCCAGACTGTTTGATTCACGAAACATATCCAAGGAACACGTTAAAACCGGCTTACATAAGATAATCGCTACCTTTTTTGGAATCAGAACTTTGTTGACATCTGATTTCGAACTTATCCCTTTGCCAAAATTTGAACATTGGTAGCCAAAACATGGCAATATGTATGCATTTTAATACACCTTCTTCATAAAGACAAGTGAAAAAGCATTTGTTTTCATAATGCTATTTTAGAATTTAGTTTACTGCATACATTGGATATTCGATTTTTTCATGAAAAGTATTGTCAATTAAAACACCAAGAACTTAGTGCACCTTAGCACTTTCAAGAGAAATATTTTCTATGACAAATGCAATTCTTTGGAATTCATTATTTTGTGTTTTGTTGACATAAGCATACACCAAAGTAATTTTGTTATGTTTGTACTGTTATATGTTCTCGTTCGTTTACATCTTATATGTATTCTTTCCTGTGTATGCTGTTCCAATGTTTGCTGTATAAATAGTATATATTGTCTGTGTCAATATCTGTTTTTAATAAGCAATACATTTAATATTACAGGTCATACATCTTTTATCATGCCCCCTCTCAGCCACACTAACATTCATTTCACTCAAATGCCTAACGACTTATTTTGCATAACGAATTCCACTTTTCCTGTTTTTTTCACCTAGCGCGTACGGTTTTTGAATATACATTGTAGTAAGGCTTACGCCTAATCACCGGAGAATTATTCATTTCCTTGTGCCGTTGTACCTTCAGAGGTAACAAGAAAAACTGTGATACACAGTATCACAGCGGACCCACAAACAAAACTGGCATGTTAGTATTTTGGAAATAGGTGATGGTTGATGTTGAGGCATGGCCCCAAAATAACTCAAGGAAACCAATTCTGGTTGAACATGCAAAACCTGACACGACACCACATCTAGTATCGAAACCTTACTGTTATCGAATAATATTTATACAGTATGTCCTCTATAGGTCGTTCCTGGTATGTCTTAATTTTCACGGAACAAAATTACAGCAAGTTTTAACTGTGTGTTTTTTGTTAATGATTTACATTTGTATTATTATACTCAGATATTTTTCATTAATCTTACTAGATAAATAGATATTATAAAAATTTTAATCAGTCACTATCACCAGGGTCTGATATATTGAATTCAATGGCTATTCATCACGCGTGAATTCCGAAATATACGTATGCGCTAAAAATTTATTATTTGGAAACCAACAACAAAGCATTAGATCAAATTCAAGTTACATGTAATAAATGCGGAGGAATTGCAGTTTTTTATTTACTCCAAAATACTGCGAATTGCAATGTACCGGGTCTATTTTTGCGCACCCCTAGTCATTACGAGCCTCTCTACCATGCTGTATTAAAATTTCATAACTTGTCTAAAACAACAACTGAATGTTTAAATAGCAGGCTATTATCTTTCATACTTAACATATTAAACTCTAGTAGTATGTTGTAATAATAATAATAATAATGATAATGATAATTATGATACAATAACATTAATGTATGTATGAATGTATCCGCCAAAATTAAGTGTAGCAAAAGAATCATGGTAAAGTTTAAAAGTTTTAGTTACAATACAATAACTTTTATTTGTATTTATATATTGAGTCAATATCTGTTCTTTGTAAATGACAGCATGGTCTAGGGAAATGAATTTGATTTTCCCTTTAGATTATTGCATTTCTGTCTACATTTATAAATCGTATTTAAGATATGTAGATCTATATGATTTCTTACAGTTATTCGTACCTAGGTACGAACTGACTTCGGAAATATGCAGACATTTTCGTACCCTTTTCGAACCACGCATTTACATAAAATACAACAATTACAACGTGTTTAAAGCATAAAAATATGTTGTCATATTTCAAAAAGACATCTATCAGTGCCTCTGTAAAGTTAATTTGCTGATAAGTTTCAGTTTTATACCTAAACGCGTATTTTAGACTAGTTTCAGACGCATATAATAAAACGGACGATTTAAAGGTATGTACACTTTTGATGATAGAGGCGTTAGCAAGTTAAAATTCGTTGTTTTTTATGTTGAATTCCGAGTTTTGTAATTCAAAATTCAAAAGTATCTATTGGTTCCATAATGTATTACGATGTTTCGATAGTTTATGTCACAAAAACAATACTCTTGCGGCTTACACGGAAATATCGGGTAAAAGACTTTAAATTATTCGGCCTGACTAGTTGCCTTTTAGATCCTCTCCGGTCTGACTAGTTGTGATCAAACGAACGACAACTCAATAACAAACGACAACTCTTGCCTTTCCAAAAAAATTGACTGTGTCTACAGTTTTCATCTCAAAAGTACCTCAATTTTTCAATGAAGAGAAATGCATATATTCGATCTAGTGCTAAAGTCTCCATGCACCTTTTACTCACCACGTATTAAATACAGCGGGCCGCTGCAGCGGCCCGCAATAATTTGTTGAATTTCATGTGTACTTTCATTTGCTATCGTTCCATGCATGTGCGCCTGTAATATTGTAATTATATGCATTTTTATGCATGGGGCACTTGGAATATTGTCAGTACGGCTAACGCCCGACCTTTTTTTCTCCAACTGAGAACAGTTATTTATTTCAGTGTGTCGTTGTGCCTTTGCAGGCCTGGTGCCCAGCAGAAGAAACAAGAATGCCAAACTGTCACAAAATGTGCCAACAAACGTGTTAAGCAAGTTTGGTGCGGATCGGATTAAAACTGTCACCACACAGGTGTTAGGGCGGGAAATTTACTAAACCAGAATGGCGAGAGATTTTTTTTTATTTATTTATGATATAAGTTGCATAATTGCTGGATATGTTGAAGGTAGCGATCCCATTTTGACAGACGAGTTACGTACGCTAACTTATATACTGTCTGTGAAGTCTGAACATTTTGAGGTTCAAGGTAGGCGAAATTAGTATAACCCCACCCACAGGCCATATCACATGGGATATCTTTTTCCCCATTGACTGTTTTGATTGGCCCGGCCGACCCTGGGATATCTCAATGGGTGAACTTACTAACAGACAGGCGCAGGTGGAAGAGACCGGTGAAGATACAAGGGAATCCAGATACCTAACTCTGGCTCTTTAGAATAGACCACTGGCCTTGGTCATATTGTGTTTTACTTAAACAACTTCAGTGTTTCCCATCTAGAGATTAACTGGTTAGAACGTCAGAGGTAGTCTCGTGTAATGGTGCTATATTTCACTGATTGATGCGGGTGGGTGTATAGGAAAATAGAAGTTGGAATTGTATATTAAGCATCACTTTAAAACTTAATCTCATCTTTTAAAATCATAAATACATTTATATATTTGAGTATTTAGTGTCCAAAGAATTTTATTGGAATGTGCACGACCTGCTTATAACACTCGCGAGAGGGTTGCGGCAGTATCTAGATATAAACAGACATAGCAGTTAGAGAAAGAAGGCGGACAACTCTAAAATGTCAACCTGTAAAATCAGTTTGCCTTCGAAGTGGAATTAGTGAGACTAAGGACATCTGGTGCCATTCTTAAAATTAACTTTCCAATAAAAAAGTTTCTACAACACATTACAAAAATTTACATAGTATAAAAATACGTTTTTGTGGCAACACTTTATAATTTATTCTTCTAGTTAATGATAAATGAATTGACATAAAGGTTTTGGTAAGACAAACCCTGTTAGGAGACAAGACGACTGTTAATTGGTAAGGGTTAGTATTTTCTGTGGGATTTAGGCTATTTTCTATAAGTTCATTGATATATGTAAAATTTGGTGTGGACAGATTGTAAAATTGCTCCATTATTTTAGGATTTTGGAATATTGCAAGATACAGAATGCGTCCCATTGCAGAGTCATCCCTTAGTTCTTTTTCATGCCCGGTGTACAGCACCAAGATATCGGACCTTGATTTTAGGTCTCATCCAAAAAACTATTAGTTAAGACAGTGAAGGAGCTGGGGATCGAACCTGTGATCCTTGGATTACGAGTCCTGGACGCGTCAAACACTAGAACACTCGCCTGCTGTTTAGTGTTTGTGGTCCAATGTTATTACTCATCAGTACATGACTTAAAACCAGCAAATAGAAGCCCCAATGAATTGCTCACACTACAACAGTGAGGCCACATTAAAAGAAATTTTTTTTGCTGTCTTCCGACCCTCCTTTTTGAAGTTTGGTAGGTAGGTAGGTAGGCAATTTGTTTTTTGAAAAAAAAATCCAACAGTACTGTATATGTGATAGTTTCTTTCAGAGTACTTGTTATGTTAAATGATACAAATTTGTTTATGATGAATAAAATAATAAAAATGAACATACAATTTTAAACTATCATCTTCAATATGTCTCATCCCCAAATTTCCATGTCAACATTTTAAAAAAGATATAAAAAAAGGTAAAAAAAAAAAATTAACACATCATCGCCCTCTTGTTTATTTAGGTCTAACAGTCGTGTATGTCTGTTAGGAAAAGTTGATAGGAAATACAACGATACCATTAATCCCTGAAGGTCGAGTCCTGTGCATAACAAATTTATTTTAATCATGTTTTAATTTATACCTACTATTCCCTCGAATAAAGATTTTTAAACATAATTTAGCCATCACTAATTAAGATATCATATGAAATGAATAAACTCCTTATACAAACTTGCAAATGTACAAAAATTAACATGTATTATACACGATTTTGTCATGTACTTCTGTCTTGAACATGTCTCGAGTTGCAAACAAATGCTTGATTACATATTACACCGACCATAAATTTTCGTTATACAAGTAAAAAATACCTCACACTGCGGGTTTCGAACCAGCCAATTATCAGAAATTCCATCTAACAGTCTTCTACGCTACAACCTCTGTATGAAGGTGAGATTTAATTCAAATATAGCATTGTCGTTCATGGTTGCTTCCCCTGTTTTCAATAATAACGGTGTCGAAAATATGTAAACATAACATGACGTCACTATCAACTTATCCAAACCGACTTATATTAGTATTGTTTATACAAGCATTACAGGGACAGATATTGTTCATATGTATATAGTTCCTGTTAGTTTCACCTTATTGTACTTTGTAGTAGAGGTAAAATACAGCTGTTAGCATTCTTACTTTTTTATCAACATTTTGTCAAAATAGGGGGAAAATGCCCCGCCACTTTTACTACTGGTAATATTGGCATGGCCTAGATAGACATTAAGCAGAAAAAGGGAAGCATGAGAAAAGGAATAAGGTACAATTTGAAAATATATTGTAATAGTGACGCCTGAGTTGGCCTACCTGTTTCATCATGCAATTTTGACTGTTGTGATAAAGGTATGAGTCAGCATAGTATTTTAAACTTTACATCAAAACGGCAATTACATGGCTGCAGATGGGTAACTTTTATGTGTCATTCACTCTTTTAAACTGTTTAACCCCGACTGCAATGGTATTAAATTAGATTTAAATCTATAAAATAAGATATGCATGGAATAATTTTGGTATTCGTGATTATTACATGGTAAACTGTTGTTGCCCAAACGTGATGTGTTATTTTGAATGTGTTTAGTATGTTTGAATTGTAGTGGGATCTTGTTCCATAGTTTGTGTCCAAAAGACTTAAGAGATTTTCTGCAGAATTTGAGTCTTAGTTTGGGAAGGTACAAATTATTTTGTGTAGAAGACCTGAGGGATACATTGTTTGTTTCATTGAAAATCTTTCACATGTATTCAGGTAAGAGGTTTAACTCTTATTCATGGATGTGTAAACAAATACTGCTTTTTGTGTCGCCCTTTCGGAGAAAAGGCGATACATAGAGATAGCTTTGTCTGTCAGTCCGTCCGTCCGTAACAAAAACTTAACGTTGGCTATAACTTAACGTTGGCTATAACTTTGCCATTTCTTAAGATTTTACAGTTGTATTGCTTATGACAAAAGGGTGGTGATGCCGTCAAAGCTTAAAGGTCAAGGTAATATTTGACAGAGTTATGCACCTTTTTGTACTTAGTTTCGTAACGAAAATGTAAGGTTGGCTATAACTTTGCCATTTCTTAAGATTTCTTCATCAAACTTTTAAATTGCATTGTATATGACAAACGGGTCGTCATGCCACCAAAGCTTGTAGGTCAAGGTCACATTTGACATAGTTATGCCTTTTTTATACTTAGATTTTGTCACATAATTATTGGTTATTCTGACAGTGTAAGAGGCCGACACAAATGTTCTACTGAACACCTATCTAGTTTGTAATAGATATGATCTAGTATTTTCATCTACTTTAGTTAATTAAATAAACTTTATGATGGTGCATCAAATTCCTTGTCTAGAATATGAGCTGGTTGTTTTTGAAATTTGCATAACTCATCTAAAAAATTATTTAATATTGGAGTTGCCCCAGAGAGTATAGTAATAGTCTAGAATGTGGTAATATGTAAGCCATTGAAGTTTTAGCTCACTTGAGTAGGAACTAGTTTGTTCATACTCTAGCATCTACATACACTTGTAACACACAATGTAAAATGGCTTCAATATTAGATGAGTTTGTGTATGGTTCTGATCTGTTCAGAACTTTAGGCCCCTGATTTTACACTTTTAGTTTATTCACTAACTCTAACCATATTTACAGAGAATTTGTATGACTACAAGATGTCGGATAAGTTAAATTATGGGCTGGATCAGATTAGTTCTTCCAGAGTTATGGCCCCTTATTTAACAAAAATTGCAATATTCAACTATGTCTACACTCTAGCACCTTCATTTTTTCACTTGGTACAGGAACAACCTTAAAAATGTTCTGCAAAACCACAAAGTCTAAGGATTAGCTGTTAAATATGTAGTTTTGTCTTTTTGACCTTACCAAGTGTGGAATAATATTTACTTTGACTGGGGATCATTTGTTTTACATAGACTGTAGTTGGTTTATCTGCAGGGTTGTATTTTTGAAAGGGCGGAGCCTTGAGAATGACGATGCAGTCAACGAGAAACATAAAACTCTACAGATCAAATATGTAATGTAACTGTAGGGGAGCGGTGGTTTATAGGTTAAGGTGTCGGCCGCTCATCCCGGAGGTTGCGGGTTCGAGCCCCACTTGGGTCACGACCGTACTTCCTCATATGACACCAATACTGGGTTTTCTAGGAAGCAGACTCGAGAGTGACTCGATAATCTACAAGCTTTCTTCACAATCGAGCTAAAATTAATTAGTATAGACTAAACTAATGTAACTGCATTCCTTTTATTAGCTCGACTTTCTGAAGGAAATTGGAGCTATCCTAATCATCTTGGCATGGCGTAAGTTTTCCGTGACAGTGTATTATCTAAAACTGCTGTATTGTTTGGGGGTATCAAACGATTTAGTTAGATACCGGGTAACTCTACTTAATATCTTGCTACTTATGGCCCTTGTTTACACTTTGAAAATACACAGTTCTTTGCTTTGCCTTTTACTGCCAAAAGTTATATTTTATTGGCAATCGTTTAGAACAGTCAAATGTGCTTACAGCTCTTGTTATAAACCTTTTCTGTTTGTCAGGTAAATTTGAATATGAATATTTAGATATGCAATTATTGCTGTGTTGTTTCAAGATACAGCTGAGTAGTATTATATGCATAAGCAAAAAAAGATTGTGGTAGGTCGTATTCTGTTGTCTTGCGAGGTAAGCCGGTTCAACATTTTTTTTCAGGCATTTTCAGGTTGGCAGTTTATCTTACCCTAGTGAAATACCAGTTCTAGATTTTCATCCTTTACTAGAAACTGCCTACTTTTCCACGTAAAGATTCGGGTCAAGAGCAAGGCTGGAACATGTAACACTCAAATCAGTGAGACCTGGATTGATAATAAGTCTGCTACCTGAACCACTTCGCCATGATGTGGTTTGTTGTATTTTTGTTTAAATGACGATTATTTTTAGCTTGGCTTTTCGAAATAAATGGAGCTATTCTCCATGCCTCGGCGTCGGTGTTGGTGTCACACCATGGTTAAGTTTTTCGTACCACCCCACTTCCTTTCAAAACTATTAGAGATATTGCTTTGAAACCTACCATGCTTGTTTACCATCATAACCTCAATCAACAGAGAGTACATAACTATGTCAAGGTTTTTGTCAGAATTATGGCCCTTTTTCTACTTAGAAAGTGTAATGAGCTTGGTTAAGGTTTTCATACCACCCCATTTCAAATAGATATTGCTTTGAAACTTACCATGATACTTATTTACCATCATTACCTCCATCCATAGACAAGAGTACAGTTTTGTCTGAATAATGCCCCTTTTTAAGTTAGAAAATATATCAAATAAGGATAAAATCCACTTTTTGCCTTAACACCTTCATATATTGCTTTGAAACATGGAATACTTGCTTTCATCATTTACATGCAAAGATTACTCATAATAAATGAAATTACGTCTTTTACCGGGTATTTGTCCTACTTAAACCAGTTTGAATCTACAAATTTATTAGATAGGGTCAGGCCCGACCAAAATTTGGGAAACCAATACATATAAATCTAAAGAGCATTACTAGAACCTACAGTTTGACAGGTTAATGTATAACTATTTACCTACTCTATACCCTACATTTAGTGGTATCTTGCCTGTCGCTAAAAATAAATATTGATATTTAAGGACCGCCCATTTTCATCGGATATCGGATGTCTTCTAGCTGTAACCTTAATCTCCATTTTCAAATATGTTGTCGCTGGGTAATAGACGGGTGTTATGTTTTACTCGAAGTATTCTCTGCAGTGCTAGACACACTTACAAATATTGACAAAAATCATGTCCCGAATGGTTTTATCAAACGTCCAACCATACATGTGGAGAGGGATATTAAACTATTTGCTGGGAAAAGTAATTGGAGCAACAAAGTTTGTATTACATTTACTTTATTTCGCCAGTTAAAAGAAAATTTCAACAGGCCCACTTTCACTTACAATAAATTTAATTTACGGTCATACATATTGGTTACAAAATTTTAGATTTGAGAAATTTACTTCAACACTAGTTTCTTTTAATACAAAACACAAAAATTTAGAAATATTTCAAGGTTTTAATAACTATTATTGCCCTGAATTACTTAAAAGGGTAATTTCAATAACAATTGGCGGCCATCTTGAATTTAAGGGCTGGGTAGGAGCGAAAAAGTAGGTGTTTCCAAAAGGTACATATATCGAGAACAGTAATGATATAAATTGTTTTCCCATGCTCTAAAAAGCAAATAAAAGTGCGTTATCTGTTGGACTAAAAGAATTGTTGTTTTTAGTACTGATTTAAGGTAGTATGCGATCTTTGTCCGACGTCAGATGTCAAAAAGTGAGTTTTCACCGATTGTTATGAAATTTTGCCTAATGGTACTATAACATATTGCTCGCATTGTGTTCGTTTTAATATTTCATTTTTTAATAATGACGTCGAATGTCAATTGTGTAAAATCGACGTTTTACATTCATAAGTTGTTCAAATTTGACCTAAGTGCAATTTTAACAACACCGTATGCTAGCTCTCTACCAGCGAAATACGCACATTTAAGATGCTTTCTCGTCATTTTTTTCGAGAGCGAAACGTTTAATACTGAAAATCCGCCCATTTTTCCACCCGAAATTATGACTCCAGACTCACTATAAGGCTAGTTTTGGTCAACGGAACGAGATTCAATCAACTTATTTCTCACGTTGGGATTTAACGTAGATCCTAGCAATTAACATAACAAATTTAAAAAGGGGGGTCTTCGCGCAATATTTCTATAAAGTTGCAATAAAGTAAATTTGGGACATCAAGTATAATGAGTGTGGAGCAATAACTCGTCTGTCGTTACATGTATTGCGTGCAGCGCTCAATGTTCAGTTTGGCAAATATATGAACTTAAAGGCTAAAGATTGAGATGAAAGTAAGTGAAATCGTGCATACTGTGTGAGCCATATGAAATACTAAATATTAAATGCTACGCATCTGTTACATTAATTAAGAACATTTGTCTGCAATTTAGTTACAGTAATAGCAATGCAATTTTGAATGGTCTATGCACTGTATATAAAACAGTTAACGTTTTTAGAATTTACGCATGTTCCTTAATTATGTTCCTGCTTTTGTATGATTGACTCTTATCGTTATCTACCAACACAAGAATTAGCAATATAATTTTATGCTTTGGTCTATTTTATATTCTATAATGTACAGTAATATAATATATGTATATGCTTAAAGACCCAGGAGCACAATTTAAAAGTAGCTCTTATTTTACAAAGAAAGATGAAAAACTGAGTTGTGCGTGTTTACAATTGTATAAAAATACCATGTATGATCGGTTGGTATTTTAGTCCTTTTTGAGCACATACATATAACTACAGTCGGACTGCTCGCGTTGTCGAGTGGCCAGAGTCGCTGACTTGAAACTGCTGTAACTTCAGCTCTCACTGATTGGGGGTTACCGGGTATAGGTTCGAGCCCTCCTACCGACCAGTCTTTTTATGTGAGAAAGTTGGCAGTTTCTTGGGGAGGATGTACAATACTGGTCCTTCACAGGAACGAAGTTAAACTGCCCGCCTGAAAACATCAGAAATACTGTTGAAAACGTACGTTAAACCTCGAGGAAACAACTTGACAAAAGTTCTTAAAGAATTGGACCAGAAACTGTTCTTTTATACTTCAGACTTCAGCGCTTTACCCATCGTGGGTCAGATGCTGATGAAAGGCAGACCGTATCGAAATAATTCAAAATAATGATTCTTGTAATAAGAGATGACTTTACCTAGTAAACTTCTGATACATACATAGCTTGTGTGCGAGTCTGCTAAAACACAAAAGCTCTGCCATAATTTAAGAGCTATGCCAAATCATGTACATGTATATGCATTACTTGATAACAGAACGCAGTTCAGATTTCTTATTGATACTACAAAAACATGTAGTACAAAATGTATAGTTAAAGGCAAAGAAGCGCAGCTTTTTTATTTTCTTGTTATTTACAGGAAAGTGTGAGCGTATATTTTTTCATTTAAATTCAATCTTATCTGTCTGCATGAGATTACAATTTGATAATTCATTTAGAAATGTTTATTAGTTCTTCTATGTCTGAGCACCGGGCGAATTTCGCACTGGATATAATAGATTTCAAGTTAATTGGCAAAGTTGCGTTTCTTTTTTTCTTTTCCTTTGATATTTTCCCGAGCGACCCTCAGACTACTCCCCGGATGAACTTGCCAAGACTCCTGACAGGCGCAGGTTGAAGAGAGACTGATGGAGATACCAGGTATTCGGGTACCAGACCCATCTCTTTTACGCATTCACCCCTCGGTTCTTTTTCATGCCCGGTGTATAGCACCGATACACGTGCGACTACCTCAGGGTTTCTAACCAGTTCATCTCTAGATGGGTGGGAAACACTGAAAAGCGTTTCTGAAATTTCCAGTGCCCCGCCTGGGATTCGAGCCCGGGACCTCCGGATTGGTATTCCAGAGCGTTAAACACTCGACCTGTGCATAAACATTGCGTCTCTTTTGCCGGTTAGTATATCTTAGTACACAACAACGGTTCGTTGATTATTACAAGAAAACGGAATATAATTGAACAACAAGTATCAACATTTCCAAAACATGGAAGGATTTTATCGAGAGCGTTCTAGCAGGTTGTTACACCCTGTCCTTTCACCCCCTACTGCCCTTTTTGACTCCCCTCCACATTCTAAGTTCAATAAGGGCCATAATTTGAACTTAATTCAGTTAGGAGTTTTCTAACCTGATTGTTTGTATTTTTATAATTAATTGAAGTTTTAATTAAATCTCATGAATGGTTACTGAGATATAAACCTTGCATGCTAAACTTTAACCAACTTTTCTAAGTCAAAACAAGAGCCATAACTTGAACTTTAATTCATACAAGAGTTATCTAACTTGACAGTCCTAATCCCCTTAAGCTTTTAATTTAGTTTCAAATCAATTCCGTAAGTGGTTACTGAGATATATCATTGAAAGTAATTTGCATGCAAATCTTTAACCAAAGCTGCAACGATGACGTGACTGTAACAGCTTTCCATATTCTTCGAATAGTCGAGTTGATAAAAACAAAGTACATAGCTGAGATTTTATTTTTTGCAGCTCTCTGAACAAATTCAGCATAAATATAAAGACAATTATTTAGAACAACCAATACACAGACAGAAAGCAAGCGAGTACAGTATACTGTGCATAAATAAATGGGGTAAAATTATCCTTTTAATGGCTTTTGAAGTTCTGAAGAATATTTTATAAATCCTACATATATTGAACTAAGAAATCATTTGCAAAGGTTTAATATTAATATATCAAATTGTTAAATCGTGTTGAGGTAAACAGTACAGTTGTGGCAAATTTGTGAGTTCTGACATAATAATTGAAACATAAAAAGTCAGATGTTTTAATGTTGTTTTCTTTTCTTGGAAATCTCAAATCACTACATGTACATATGACAGCTTTGTTTGCATTAAAGTTTTCAAATCTAAAAGGTGTCCAGTATGTAATGTCTTGTGTTAGGATCATATTTTGTGAATGCTCCTAACTCACCAAAAAAGAAATATGATAACAATGAAATTCAGACAGGGTCACAGTAAATGGATATGTTTTTATTCATTTAAAAAAGTGAAGATTAATAACCAATATTGCCCTATATTGCTCACCCGAGAGTATAACCTACTTAAGACCAAGCGTTAACCTTGACCTAGACATCATAAACACATTATGTTTATCAAGGTCCCCACTTGAATGTTTAAAATGTTTTTCTTTCATTTCTCATTTGACAAAGTA
Source organism: Saxidomus purpurata (assembly GCA_022818135.1). Taxonomy (NCBI): domain Eukaryota; kingdom Metazoa; phylum Mollusca; class Bivalvia; order Venerida; family Veneridae; genus Saxidomus; species Saxidomus purpurata. The sequence goes on from JAFMSR010000006.1 coordinate 40,399,877, forward strand.
AGAACGTGCCCAAGTAGACTTAGTTTGGTGAAAATTAAAGAAAAGATTATGATGGCTACGATGATAATACACAGACAAGATTCTCCATTCACATGTCTACATTGTACTTTCTATATTTATTCAAGTAAAACGCATAAATAGACACGACAATCATTTAGAGAAAAGCATGCGCAATTCACTGTTGAGGTACATTGTAATATATATATGTGAACAGATAATCTTCGATTGAATAGAATGCTGTTTGATTACAACACTGCGAAAATGATTGTAGTAGAATGTTATGTGCAACTCTATATAATATTGTGAAAGAAATTTAAGCAGCTGTAAAAAGTGAGTGAAACAATAAAAATTTGATGAACAGTGCATCTCGTAGATAATCTCAATCTTAGCAAAACTGACAGACACTTGTCCCTAGAATCATTGCCCATTTGAAAGGAAATGTTACCAGAAATCAAAAACATTAACAAGATCAATAGCAGAGACATAACTAAACAGAAGTCTAGATATACATTGTTGTACTGAATACATATTGGCTTATTTATTAAAGAAATCAGACTAAATGGCTACGGTAGAAATGTTGACTGCAATAGGGAATTGAGGCAAGTCGGATTGCCCAAATAAAACTAGAGTTTTGGCCCTTTAGAATTTTCTTCAGATTTAAAAATCTCTTATCTATAAAACTTATTTTCAAAATTTAATTCAATATAGTACAATCATCTAATGGGTGTTTATTGAAGAAAAGGAAAATTGGTAAAATCAAGTTAAATATGAGGCCCTTAGTGGGTATGGACTGTTTTCCCTACATGAACTACATTGTATTTAGAGACTTGAAAAATTAAGTTGTCAGAATGTTATTGGATTTGTTTACTTTAATATTCTTATGGTTCCTTACCAAAACTGCAAAAAAGAAAAGTGATTACTTCAGAAATGAGACCAAACAGAGTATGACATTTAAGTGTTCACAATATTATTTTACAAGTTGACATAATGACTAAGTTTTATATCCCAGGTGATCTTATTCAAGGGTAGAACAGATATATCAAAGAAGACAAATATTCTGATAAATTTAAAGATACTGTATATTAATGAAGTGTAACATTATCTCTAAAAAGCATAAAAATGTAAAATGTGTCCGGAAACATATTCTAGCAACACTAGTCAATTTGACAGTTATATCAATTGTACACAGTCAGTATTTTTAACATATACAACAGAAACATCGTAGAGAAACATAAGTATTAAAAACTGAAGAAAGAAAATAAAGCTAAAATAATAAGCAATAGTGAATATTAAGTACTACACCCACCAAACAGTTAGCTTATCATACAAATAAAGTGTGTTTTCTTCCGCT
>JAFMSR010000006.1:40401727-40440987 GCA_022818135.1 Saxidomus purpurata
ATCTCCAAGTGTGACCTTAACCTTTAAGGTAGGGGCGTGGGTCTCCTTCTCCATGACACCAAACATGTAAGGGCGGACACACAGACGGACGTTCTAACACATGGATACTTCTGTTGCTACTCAATTGTTCTCCCCATTGTTATTCTAGCCACGTAAGAGAAAACATAGCCACCTAAGAACTTACGGAACGAATGACATCAAAGTGTATTTACTGTTACCTATTGTTCCTATAGCTACCTAAGTATCCAAATGTAATCACGGTAGAGCATACCGACATACGGTGCGATTTTAATATGCCACCCTACAGGGCATAAAAATCAAAGTGAAAGTCATGTTTTTTTTTAACTTTGAAACTGATACGGTTCCTGAAAATTGGCAAAATGTGAAAGCCGTATGCGGCGTTGGTCGTCGAAAAGGGGAATTTAATTATTCACTTATGTGTTTGACAAAATAATCGATTTCACATGAGCACTGTTTTCATATTGGCGTTACATGTCCCAAACGCACTCTAAAGCTTACAAAGGTTTATTAAATGCAAGGGATTATGACATTGACATTTGAACTAGGAAGCTGACGTTTGTTTTTATACATGTTTTAATCATACTACCAACTGTATGAAGTATTTAAAAACTAATCAAATTTTGACTAAACTGTAACCAGAACAAAATAAAACCAAAGAACATATGTGCCATTAAACCGAGGGACAAAAGCACTAACCGACACCAATCCGCTACGGCAGTGGCATCCTTATAGGGCTCAGCCCCTATGCGAATTCAACAATAAAAACATATAGGCAATAGACATGAACCTAGTAGATGACCAACAGATGGATGATTGTACAATACGATTTATATTATATGCAATTTTGTGTGAAGTTCTCATGCAATTCCTGTAAAACAACTCAAGCACTAAACTTAAAGGAGATCAACAATTATTCGTTTATCTTATTTTTATTCTTTATGAATTTCATAAACTGACATACAAGTTATAAAAACACAGTGGTTGTATGAAATTATGTAAAATAAAAATAAAATATCAACAATTATCACAGATGTTTTAACAAATAAAAAATATGTACTTGTATCAATAAAACTTGTAGTATGATATTAAAAAACATTGTTAAGATAGATTTTTCTACTGATCCAAGTCCAGTGTTTATGAAATATTTTCTCAAAATGTGACATTGATGGCTGTCACTAAAGACACTTGAAATCCGCTTCTAATTTTAAACATCTTAATACATTTTTATGAAGATTGAATGCAAATAGATATGGCCTCCATTGCGTCCAAAGGCTTTTCATTTTATTTTCCATGGTGACCTATATGCCAAAAATCAAGACAAACATTCTGACCAATTTCCATGCAAATAGGGTATCAAATGTGGCATCTAGTGTTAACAAGATTTTCCTTTAATTTAACCTTGTGACCTAGTTTTTGACCTCATGTGACCCTGTGACAAACCTGGCCCTGAGATCAGAAGACAATCATTCTGACCAAGTTTAAAGATGATTGGGGATCAACTGTGGTCCTTATAGTGTTAACAAGGTTTTCCTTTGATTTGCCATGATAACCTTTTTTTTGACCCGATACATTTTGTTGAAATACTTATATTCAAACTCGACCTAGATTTCAACAAGACAATAATTCAATTCTGACAAAGTTTCACGAAAACCAAATAAAAAATGCAGCCTCTATTGCATACACAAAGTTTTTTCTAGCATTTGACCTGATAACCTAGTTTTAGTTTAGTTTATATTTCTTTTAGGGCTTAACTTCTCTGAAAAAAACTCCTTTTTTAACAAGCATGTATACAAAAGAACCATCACAGACTACTGTACTCAAAATGTTACATAAATACTTGACTTAAATGTCGGATATAATTATACTATATATCTTCATTTACAACAATTTAATGTTCACAAAAACACGTAAAACATACATTAAAACTATAAAATCAGAAAACTATATACGTTTTTCACTTTCATCGTACTTTTCAAATGCTTTTTTCTGTGAGTATTCCATCTTTGTTCAATGAAATTCTAACGTACATGATATGGTGTTATATAATTACAGTTCAACACGAAACTATGGATTCTTATAATGGTACCAATATATCCTCCTACATGAACAAACTCAGTGTAGAGAAAGTACAAAACACATGTATAGATATTAAGTATCATATTTTATATCCGTGCAGCATGTGTATATTTTTCATATTTTTATATATTTCTTTCAATAAATACAGGTAGGAGTTTTCTGTATACCCTTTAACTTATGATAAACGTCTGATGTAGTCACAGTGGCTACATTTCTGGAAGAACTGACACATACATGTTTTCAGACTGGAAACCCAAGCACAACTCCTCAGCAAGAGGCTGGTACTAAAATGAATCCAGGCACAGTGTACATGTTTAATCACCAACATGTAACTTTCTAAACTCTAAATCCGGAAAAACAGCCTTGGTTTCGCCTCACATTATGGAAAATGTTACCACACAGATGACTGGTTAAATGAAAAAATGGCGATCATCACGTGACATGTGGAACAACAATGACTGGTCCTCGTCCTGTTTTGAATTTTGGACTGGCTGCATCAGCTAATAGTATACCGGAAGTCGATCTTCTGCAACAAACGTTGAAAAAAAAAATCAAAAGAGTACTCCTATGTAAAACCAATTCTTAATCAACCGTTCACAAGGCCCAATTTGAGCATTTTTTAAGTAAAACAATTCATTAAAGGTATGACGGAGATGGTTCATACATTAATTCTGTATATCAGTCTTGACTTTTATACTTCCTAGTGAAACAGTAACAGTTTAAATTTGTAATTTTAAACCACATTAATTGTTTTCAATCTGGGTTGTGATTTGTATGACCCAGTTTTAATAAAGTGAATGGTTCACTAGGTATATAATGAAGAATTTTTCTCTTAGCAACTATTTGAATACAGCACCTAGCTGTCTTTTAAGGTGACGCTTTTATTCCCAGTTAACTCTATTTGGATGAAACTCAGTAAAGTGCATCTGAATTCTAATCTAATACATCAGATACATATAACTACATAATTTGAGACCATTTTCTGTTATACATAAAAAGAATGCAATTTCTGTTTTCAGTTACAGAAAGAAATATATCTATATCATTTTTTTATGAAAATCACTCTACAATGTATTACGAGCATGAATAATATTCAAAAACGCGTTTTTCTCAAGTAAGCCTTATGCGAAAACTAGAAATGAATTGATGAAATTTACGATCATTATGACAATTGTACAAAATAGTATGAATATGTTATGTTCAATTGTGAATAAAGACTAATTGTGAATAAAGACTAATTGTGAATAAAGACTAAGTTAATGATTTTAATTTTAATGTAACAGTTAATGAAATAAAGCTGAAATTCGATAACATTTTTCGTTACACCTAATAAAAGGAAACAGTTCACCATATGATTATCCACTTGAAAATGTTGAAGTATGTTGACTAAATATAAATAATCTTACTTTACAATAAACTCAATGTCGTAAAACACTTTAAAGTTTTTATGTATTGCAATCATTACAAACTATGGAAGCAGTTTACGTTTTATCAACACTAAAACCTGACACCAATATTAATTGTCTTATATAGAAAATGAAAAGGTAAGAAACAGTACTATGAATGATTCATTATCTAACATGGGCTTTTTGGGAGAAAAGTCATCGAATTTCCGCTGAATTTTCACAACGTACAAAGTAATGTAGAAATGACAAAGATGCGTTTCACTGTATTTAAAAGCAATAAGATCATGAACATTGTTAGAGATGACAGCGAATTAGAAATGTGAACAAAAGCACTAAAATGTACAAGGTAAAGTCAAGCAAAATGTAAGTGACGATTAACGCTGAACATGAGAATAAAATAACATTTAATGGATTAATTTATACTAAAATGTACGAAATTATCTTTCTTTCAGTTAATCAAAACTGTCTAAGTATGGCTTTGGTGCACACCTGAGTCAACATTTTAACCAAGCCTGCATGAATTACAAAGGGTTTAAAGTTATTAATATAAAACATTCTCTGCATCTCTCTTATTTACATATGGAGTACAGTGTTAAAAAGGTATTCCATTATGAGACCTGGTAGCGTGACCCGAGTTTGAACTCGGAAAAAAATCATTTAAACAATAAATGAGGACAAATTTTGTAATGTGGGGGTATGGATGTGGCTTCTTAGCATGTTCTCCAGAATTTTCCTTGATTTGACAGCATGACATAACTTTCAGAATTTCTCTTAAGATTATTAAGACACACATTCTGATCTATAAAATGCTGACTGCGCACTTAATGTGACCTTAAAGTGTTCACAATTCAACATGGAAGAGAACAGGCGGCAGAGAAATTAACATTAGAAGATAACAATAGCCAACCTTGAGTTCCTAATGCTCAGGTGATCTTACAAATAAAAAATTAGATAAAATGCCATACAAAACAATGAAAATCACATTTTGTAGTTAAAGGACGAACTGAAAGGCAGAGCAGTGCTTGAAAAGCTTTGTATGATTAGAGGTTGAAATAGAAACTACGAACATGCTCAGTGCAGAAAATCTTACTAAAATTAGTGATTTATAAGAAAAATTCTGTCTTAGAACTACATCTTACCACGTGACTTTAGTCACCGTTTGTTGATTTCCTAGTCTAAAATAATGATAAATAATTACATATGGTGTGAATTTTTCGCTTATATTAATTTGAATAGTTTTCAAATCACCTTTTGCACAAAGACTGTTTTATTCGATCTACAGAAAATTAAATTGCAAAACACACGATTGAATGTTTATATAATAAATATGACAGGCAATGATTTCTGTCAGAATGAAGGTTTTGACTTATTAAAATGATTGTTCTAAGTCTTCAAGCTATTAGTAAATGTTTCATTGATGCTCTAATGTTGATGTTTGAACAAAATGCCTATGATGAAAGGAATAGCCTTAGCAATGATTCAATTTATATCTAGGAAAAAGTCATACAAATCCAATAAGTTTATCAACAAATTTAATGACCATGTGCTTATAAAAGTTTCTTGAACAAAATATCATGGTCAGAACGAAATCATGCTCAAGTAACATAAAGTAAATTACAGAATTAATATACTTATTTACAAAATCCGATTTAATATAAAGATACATAAGCCAAAGAACAGACCTTCTGATTAATGTTACGGAACCTGACTTTGTAAAAATTGAAACTGCATATTTTAGAGTCCCAGGAACACAATTACACGCAGCTCTAATTTTACCAAGAAAGATGTCTTACTGGTGGAAATGAACTTTATTTGTACATAAAACGTTCGCAACTGCTTTTTTAATTGATGAATACATCTTAGAAATATAGTGCAGTATGTTTTTCAATGATATTGAAATAAATTAGAAAGGCTTTCTGGCAACTCTTTTTCGTGAAGAAGCAGCTTGAATATGAAAGGAAGGTCTGTGTCAACATTGTTTAAGAGTGAATAGAACATGATTCTATTATTATCCTATCAGTAAATTAATTTGTCTTTATCAGTAAATTCAAAGTGATCCTGGCACTTAAAGCATCATTTCATGCTGAGCATGAGATTGTGCTCAAGAAACTTTTATAAGCACGGGGCAAAATAAAACAAATCATCTGTAAAACAGCAACAAAAAGCTGGTCCGAGTCGGGTAGCATAAACTTTATCGAAAATTCTTGTAGTCTTACAAATAGAAATACTTTTATGAGCCTATCTGAAACCATATGGGATAGCAATTGATCATCATACAATCCAAACTTTAAACATAAAAATGAAAATGACTGTGTGTGTATACATGGTATCATTTGGTATGTCATCATAATATTCTATAAAAAACACAACAAACTCATCCTTATACATGTATATGGTCTTCAGGAAAAGAATCCCTGACACCAAATTAAAGTGGTTTTATAAATGGAGGTAAAATGACTTTAAGAGATTATACCTGGCAGGTCTTTCAGGAAGTGGTACCACATCAGCTGGAATATCTTCTTTATCATGTTCAGACATAATCTGGTTTTCTGCAATAATAATTTAAAAGTTTTGTAGAAAAGAACTTGTTTCAATATAAATGGGGTTTAAACTGAGGTCTGCTGAGCCAAAGACAATGCCTCGACTTTTTGCAGTGATAAATAATCAATTTGTTCTATTAGTAGAAAACAACAGTACACTAATTGAATGTCACCTGGGTTAATAGGAATCAAAGAACTAACCGCATCAGTGAGGGAAATCACTTGATATGAGTTGGTGTAATGCACAAACTCATGGCGGCTTGGTAACAGCGATTCGGGCGTAAAAGAGCCATAAAATTAGGTATTATTTCAAAACTAATTTCTGTCGTCGTAATATAGCCCATCCTTTGATCATTAGATAGTCCTTTCCGACCATATATGGAATAGTTTTTAAAAAATTATGGATTTTTAGAACACTCGACACTGCATTTTACTAACTAATTTCCTAGTGATGTTATCTAACGACGATAACATTATTTATTTACCAAAAAATACCTGGAAGACCATTCTGAATACCACAGAAGTAATTCGTACACTTGATAGTAACCTCCAGTGTTTTCATTTTCCAGTTTTGATGGTAAATGATTATTTCATATAGTTTTGTCATTAACGCATTTAAGAGGGGATGTTATTCACGCACGAATAATATCATGATGATGAACATACGTGTGTCTTTCAATCTAATTGTTTAATTAATCTGAAACTGGAATTACAGTATCACTGGTTTCTTAAAGCGATTTAACGGATATTAAATAAACTGTTCAAGAATAAACTTCATAAATAATATCACTTATTATAATAAATGCGGATGCATGTATAAGTGGGCATAAAATATCGTGGATTTTTGATAATGTTCGACTTCTTGTGTACTTTATGTATTGGTTCCATTTCTTTAAAATACAAAAAATCTAGAAAATGGGAATGTCTGATTATACAGTGTATTTTGACGTGATGTTAATTCAGGATAAGCTAACAAATGAAATCCACAAAACAATTGTCCCATGCTCTTACTGCTTTCAAAGTAATATAATATATATCTACATTTGAATGACCAATTCACTGCTTAACTCAATAGTAGTTCTCAATGTAAAATCTGTAACAGTTATTTCTGTTTCAGTCAACCTACCATCTGCAGAAAAAATGGCAGTCCCACGTCCACTAGGGGCTGATACTGTGTATGATATATAGTCCTTCTCTTGTGGAGCACCTGGTGTGGCATTTGGATTTACTGGCCTAGCATACTTCGGAATATCTGGCTGTAATAAAAGGAAAAGAATATACACTGTAATTATATTAGAAAATGTGAAATATGTTAAACACATGTCTCAGACTTGAAATTGACTTTATAGGAATGAATAATGTGCTGTTTCAACATACATGTAAAATATGACATATGTACATGTATTTGTTTTAAAAACATCTCTGATTCAGACAAGCCCTTACCAGTGGTCTTTTGCTAGGACTAGCGTGTTTTGATGAAGGGTGTATCCACATGGGTGTGTCAGCCTGAAAAATAAAGCAACATTCAACACTTTTATCATTTTCATTAATAGAAATAGTATGCGAGTACAAAATGTATATCTATTGTAAATACTGTTATGTACATTGCCTTGTACACTTACTTTACTAACTGTTGTGTAGAGTTTCTTCATCAACATTATGTAAGCTTAAAGACTAAAATAACTGCATTGAACACACACTTTAATGGCTATTTTACACATATTCAACACATTTGACATTAATATTTAAATAGTTCCTTTATAAGCATCTGTTTTTATTCACATTCTAATACCTATTATATATGCATGTAGCTATAAACTGTTTGTAAACTCATGTACTTAATAAATGTTTTGTGCAACTATTGTTGTTTTTTGCATACTTTCTGTAATTATGATTTCTAAGTACAGTTACTTTTTCATAACTAATAGTTTTGTATACTTGCTGCGGCTACTGTTCTGTTATTATTTTCAGCAGTAAGCTTAAAGTCTGAAACAATTGCTTCGACACGTTATGATTTTATACCACTTGCAGTAGGCCTATATTCATTAGCACCAAATCTATACAATCAAGTGTAAATTTTAGCTTTGAATGACAGAAGATTACAGAAAATTCACATTTACTTTTGATGACATGTTGTAACTTTCACAGTTGTACAGTCATGTTTTTGTTCTTGTCACACATCTTTTAAATATGTCAAAAGTATAGGTACGTCATGATTGAAAACTGTTTATTCTAAAACATTATATTATTGCAGATTCTCTTTAACAAATCTGAAATTTTATTATGCAAATTTTGTTCTCTATTAAATTTGTAATACAGAATGAGCGTTATTCAGTTGCTTTCAGACTAGTGATGATGTTTGAATGACACTATAATAATATGTTTTGATATTTGGTTTGTGATATTTTAATTAATTATAAAATGCGTTTTAAGTGAAGCCTATGTCTTCAGTATACATAGTTATCAATGCATAAAAATGAATAAATAAGACTGATTTTTTGCATGAAGGCCAAATCCTTAAATGTGTTATATGTGTTTTCATGAATATTTTTATACTGTGTATGATTAATGAAATAGGATCACATAATTACCCTGGCTAACTCTTCTTTCAGCTTCTTTTCTTGATCATACAAGTGTGCCATTTTATCTTTTTCCGCCTGTTGTCTTGCTTTTAATTGGGCTTCTGCAGCCTCACTTGTCTGGAAATACATTTTTATTTTTAATAGAATAACTGACTTAAAACACCAAACTACAGTATAGTATTATAGTTAAGTTCCTGTAATAAAAACAGCCTTTGGACCAGTAAAATATCAAAAAGGTCTAACTGTCGAGACATCTTTACAATAAATAGGCCATTTGGTTGGGAGATGTCTGTCTTCATATCATGTGTGACTATTAATATTGGGTACTTCATTGATAAAGTAATGATGATGAATCAGTAAAGGTGATGAATGACCCCCCCCCCCCCCCTTCAACATCGAACTTATACAGTATATAAAATTCCTGTAACATTTGATAGAGCTGTTTTGAGTATTAAAAGTGACCCAAAACACGAATCATGCACAACAAGGCATGGTATTTATCACTTCTGCGAAACATCATTAAATTGTGATCTGGTGTTTGGATATTAAAAGCGTGCAATATTTCATTATCTTGAGCCCCTGTGACCTTGCCTAGTGACCAGAAACATAGACTTTGTACAACTACACGTGGTACTTATCATTTCTGTGAAATATCATGACATTCAGACCAGGGGTTTTGGAGATTAGGGAGTCCATAAGATTGCGTCTACAGACGGACATATATACAAGCTGAATCCAGTATACCCCCTTACACTTTGTGTGCAGGGATATAACAATGGTATATTCCGAATATATAACTTCACCTTAAATTATTATTCTGAAAACATCTTCAAAAACAAGGGGCAGGTCTTACTGAACCAACGTCTTTGAATAAATTGAGTTTACACCATGTCCAAGGCAAATTTTCAACAGCTTCTGGTTGTTTTAGCTAAACAGATGTCCTACTTTTTTAAACAAGATACCATGATGGTAATAAAGTTGGCATTCATTGCCATAAAACTGTACCGCAAAGTTATTTCGATATGAAAGTATACAATAAAAGAGCAACTGAACTTGATTGGAGAAATATTTCTTGGAGCTGGTTGATGTTGAAGAAAGAACTTGCAAGGTCGTTGTTCTCGCCAGATCAACTCCTTCAAGTTATATTTTGAAAAACAAGTTCTATGATACTGCTCACTGACATATGAGCTCATCATGAGGATTTTCTGGGGAAAGGTACTTACAGCTTGATGCGCTTGAGCAAGTTTCTCTTTCATCATCCGCTCCATTTCTTCCTTCTGTTTTGCTATCTAAGAAGTAAAGAATATAGAGATATTTCAATCTCATCATGAAAGTAAATGTTGTGACTTCATAAGTACACCACAATCTTTGTGGAAGAGTTCAAGTATAAAAAGTCATAATAAAAGCGTAAAACACTAACAAGATGGAGTTCTGAAGTTCGGTATCATTTGTTTTTTATTTGATCATCTTACAAATGAGCTGATAATAAGCATTGAAACGAAAAGATCAACCATGCCCAAAATAAACAGTTTTACAATAAGAGAATCATCAGGTACACCCATATGATTCATGACAACGCCACCTCTCACATTTATTTGAAAACTTATATAATAGCAAAGGTCACGTAATGGTTACCACTCCTAACAGTAACCAATCCTGTTCAGGTGTTTGAAAGAACTGTTCTAAATGAAGATTAACTAACCATGGGCATCAGGATGGTGTGAACATTTCATATAAGACATACATGTTATTAGCCCCTGGCTATTACGAAATCAGATATACTAAAGCCTGGTTAAAAGCATTCAAAATTGTTGTGAGCGGTTTCAGGATTTCGTGTCTTTATTGTCTATATAGAGCTTGAATTTAAAAGGCCTTTTTACATGAAGAGACACATAACCTTTTATGTGTTTTGATATATTGAGAATTAGGCTAGACGGACATTCATTTTCGTAACGAAAGTTATTAATTGATACTTATATAGGCTAGTTATTTCTCTTTTGTGTTACTTTTTGGACAACGCATCCTTATAATACTAGCGCATGCGAATTTTGATTTTGCGAGATAGATAAAAATATAAGATTCCCAATACTGCAAATAGATCGACAGGGTCTCGGCGGGATGAAACTGGAAAATATTCTTTAAACTAAAAGGCAAACAAGAAGGCCAGTATCGCTCTGCTGCAATGACCGGACTGTAGGTTTTATGAAAACAAGTTGGAATGATATCACGGAGATGCATACAGAGGTCACTGTGACCTTTACATTGAGAACAAAACAGTAGAGATCATTTTCTCAGTAAAAAAATCATTCTGTTATGACGTCTGAGCACAGTGGATTATATAGATACATGTTTACGGATATTGAGCGGAAATCAGTTTTCAAAGTTCGCTGAATGTATGTGACCTTTACCTTTGGCCCAATGATCAAACATAAAATAGGGATCATCAATAGGTTGCAGGCAAGTTTCCTGAAAGTCAAAACGAAGTTGTGACCAGTGGCGTGTTAACAAACAAACGTTTACAGACTGACGGCCGACGGACAGACCACCGTAGATGTCGAGCATAGCTCAGATGTAGTGACCCAATGTCAAATGTATGACTGGCTTCCGGCCAAAAAAGTAAAATTGCCAAACTCGAATATCTTTAGTTAATCTGGGTTTAGTTTTTAGAAAAAAAGGAATTGACCACAACAGCTAATTGCGTGATTTTTAGTTGTTACAAAATACATGTCTTGCCTCAATGGCCTAATCATGAAGATGATAGAGAACTATTAGCCCATAACTGCTGTGTGAAACCTGCAAATAATCCAACTTGTTTTAAAAAGTGTTTTATGATAAGGTCTCACTTTTATTTCCAAGAAGCTTAAGCGTGAAAATCTAAAACCAAATGATATTATGAAAGATAATGTTTTAATGGATTATTTTGCGAAAAACTTATTTCATATTAAGGTCTTCAAATAATTTTCAACATGAAAATTTACAACTGTTGAATTAAGTACCTTCCTATGCCAGATACAATGCCCGAAGTTGCACACACGTTCTCCGGCTACCAATTATGCTGAAAAATACCCGTGAGCTGCATTGTGTCATTATGAAAGTTGTGTTTTTGCTAATCCCTGCACTTTAGTTGCACTGGTGTGTCGAGATTACCTGTCTCCGACCAAAACAATAATGACTCTGACCGTTCTTAGAGCACATTTTTTCAATATAAGACATTACCGCTGTTTTTCGGGACTGTTTATCATTTATAATTTCTGTTTACATTGTTCAGTCAAGGGTAAAAAATAGCGGCGTGTTTGAATAGAAGTGACTCGACAATTAGTGTTTGCCGCTTTATACCGCTCATTTTGGCCGACATTTATTAAAGAGATACAATCGCTTTGTAGTTTTACATAGAGAAATTACTCTAAATTTCAACTGTTTGCAAGGTTAATTACGTCCTTTTGGACAAGCGCATATTTTGTAGAACAAACAATTGAATCAAAACCCCAATAATTCTGTGTTTCTGTCAACTCTTCAGAAATGATGTTTTTTTTCCTTATCATGTCTCAATATGTGTTTTAATGCTTAAATGATTGTAATAATGTTTAACATAATAAAAATATTACTATATTTATTTGGAAAATTGAAAAAAAAAAAACATTTGTTTTCTGTTTCGATCAGGTAGCGGTTCTTAAAAGATAGGACGTCAACTTTTTTTATAGGACTCAAACTTTCTAAGATGGGACTCTTATTTTTTCTGACCTACCCTGCCTAATTTTAGGGGACATGTTACCCTAGCCACACAATGTCTGTTTGGCCTAAGAAACAGCTCAAGTTTATCTGCATCAAAACAAGAGTTGTCCCTCATAAGTGACGAATGCCCCCAAAAAAGTGTTTCACAGTTTAAGTATTGACCTTCAAGGTGTGGAACCGGTACTTGCGTGTGACACTTTATGTCCATGTGCTGAACATTTGAAACTCTTTCAATGTATAACAGAGCCACAATCCGGACATGAATATGTGTATATATACAGGATTCTGAACTGTCTGACCTTAAAAGTTGACCTTGACTTCGAAGGTAAGAACAAAAGACTTCCACATGCCATGTCATCTCCATGTGCTCAACAATTGTGCCATGTTATTTTGAAATCCTTGCATGCATGGCAGAGTTACCATGTATACAGAATTCCATTAAATTATACTCTAAGTGTGACCTTGACCTTTGAGGTATGGTTGTAGTGTTGTACGTGTCACGTCATATTTGTGTGATGACAATTTCCGCCAAGATATTTTAAAATCCATCAATGCCTGACAAATTTATAGCACGGACACGAATATGTGCATATATACAGGATTACATTACCTTTAAACCCCGAGTGTAACCTTGACTTTTAAGGTAGGGACTTGGTTATTACACGCGGCACGTTGTCTTGACGTGGCGAACACCTGTTAATTTAAAATCCTTCAATGCATGACAAAGTTGTTATCCGGACACGAATGCATGCATGTATACAGGATTCTATTATGCTAAAGCACTTAAGAGTGACTTTGGCCTTTAATGTAGGTCGGTGGGTGTTGTATGCGACACGTCGTCCTGATCTGCTAAACATTTACGCCTGGATATTTTATAATACAGTGTAACCTTCCTAATCCGTACTCGTCTAATCCGGAATTCTTTCTAATTCGGACGTCACCGCCGGTCCCGAAATATGTTGTTCTGTTTTTATTACAAAAATACTCGTCTAGTCCGGAACCTCTCTGCTCCGAAAACCGGACGATTTTTCATATTTTCTGATACAGTTTCCGTATAAAATTCACCTTTCGGATCCGAAACATAAAGTTTGCTCCAAACAGTTAGTCTCGCTGGAGTTTTGACAATATACAGACCGATTAACACCTTAATCAATGCTGTCAAACTTGCGAAAAACCCTTAGGCGACAAGAGTAATGCCACTTGTTTGTTCGGTGAACTTGTGTGATCAGCGAAGGCGTGAAAATCACTAAAGGTGATGTTCGGGAAAAGTTAATGTTTTTAAAAGATATTTTATATCAACACGATAATGAGCGATTACGACATTGTTTATGATGTTCAAATTAATTCATTAAGTGAAAATAATTACTGCTTTACACTCTTACGTTTATAGACTCCAGCAGAAAAATTGTTAATTAATGCAAACTGGCAAAAAAATCTGACGTTTACAAAAGGCGGGTGAGTAAAACAAGAATAATTTAGAAATTATGTTTTTAATTAGAGAAGAATAAACCATTTCTGCTCTGTATCTTATAGAAGAAACTTGTCTGAACCTCCTTCGAGACGTCGTAGGGTTGAGCTTACCATTGAAGATAAAATAAAATCTCAAAAGCAATTGGTAATATCGGGCAAAAATATTTGCGCCCTTTTTATCTGGTCCGAACGAGTTCAGATTAGAGAGGTTACATCCATGCATGGCAAAGTTACGATCCGGAAACGAATGTATGCATATATACAGGATACCATTACATATAAACTTTAAGTGTGACCTTGACCTATAAGGTAGGGACACGTCGTCCTGATGTACTGAACAACTGTGTCAAGTTATTTTAATTTTTTTCAATGCATGACAAAGTTACTGACCGGACACAAATGTGTGCATATACATTTTTATAGGATTACATAACCTTTTAACTCTTAATGTGACCTTGAAGTTTGATGTAGGGTCGTTGGTTTTGCATGCGCCTTGTTGTCTTGGTGCACGGACTATTTGCGCCAAGTTATTTCGAAATCCTTCAATGCATGACAAAGTTACAGCCCGGACACGAAAAAACAAAAGGAGTACCAGTCATTTACTTGTATGTATTTAAGCGATATTTGAATGACACAGAAGAAAAAATAATAATGTGGAAGCAAAATCTGTCCTTGTATACAAATGTATGTAATTGATGCTGAATGTTTTCAAATGAATTATCAAAAATTTTTTTACAAAATCAACAATTCAAAACAAAGCAGAAAAAAGTATGTTCTATCACAAACATGAAACACTAGTAAAAACAATCGATTGGTCTCTATTTTTTTCTCAATCCGTCGGTATTTTTGAGAGTAGGGCAAAAAAGCCAGGTGTACAAAATACCGCTACATGTAACTATATGTTTTATGATTATTCATAAAATAGCTCAACTGTACGAAAATCTCACAAATGAAGTAGAGTAAATAGTATTTCAAACAAAGGTAGAAACTAAATTTATTCATTAAATCTTATATCATATTGTTTAAACTTAGATGTGTGTTCAAAAGTGAGGAGACTAGTAAATTTTGCACGGAAAGTCAGAACGTACGAAATAATGAATTAAAGATGCTGAAGTACTACGGAACTTGAATTTTTTATCAAATAATGTTAAACCGTACTTAAAATCATAACGGCATAGGTCTTTGTTTATATAAATTTGAAAATGGTGTAAATGATGTGACGGTACCATATTTTGGGCATAATATGTTTCGGGTAATAAGCATGCATACACATAGTATTGATTTTGATAAGCGGGCCAATCCATGGATTAATGATGAGTGTGCTGAAAAGAAATTTCTCAACAATCCCACTAACGGTAACATAAATCGGGTAAATATGGTAACAGATGAAAATTCGAGCTATCACTAAATGTGACTAATACCCCCAAAGGACTGCTTTATAAACTGAGAAAGTTCGTAGTAACATAATACCTTGCAAACAAACTAAAGAGAGATATTGTTCTTGGCAATAACTCTGTAATTTGTCAAGATAGAGTCATGGTTCTTGTACACTGCACTTTCTCTCAATGTACTTGACCATTGTATGAGTGTATTAAATTCCAACCAATAGTTTTCGAATTATGCTCCGGACAAGTAAAAGTAACAAAGGGCAATAACTCTGTAATGAGTAAAGATAGAGTTACTGTTCTTTTGCACTGCACTTCCTCTTATTGTGCTTGACCATTGTATGAAGTTGTATTGAATTCCAACCAGTAGTTTTCGAATAATGCTCCAGACAAGGAAAAGGCACAAAGGGCAATAACTCTGTAATTAGTCAAGATGGAGTTATGGTTCTTGTGCACTGCACTTCCTCTCATTGTGCTTGACCATTGTATGAAGTTGTATTGAATTCCAACGAGTAGTTTACAAATTATGCTCTGGACAAGGAAAAGTAACAAAGGGCAATAACTCTGTAATGAGTCAAGATAGAGTTATGGTTTCTGTGCACTGCACTTCCTCTCAATGTACTTGACCGTTGTATGAGGTTGTATTGAATTCCAACCAGTAGTTTTCAAGTTATGCTCTGGACAAGGAAAAGTAACAAAGGGCAATAACTCAGTAAATACTCAAGATATAGTTATGGTTCTTGTACACTGCACTTCCTCTGATTGTGCTTGATCATTGTATGAAATTGTATTGAATTCCAACCAGTAGTTTTCAAGTTATGCTCCGGACAAGGAAAAGTAACAAAGGGCAATAACTCAGTAAATATTCAGGATAGAGTTATGGTTCTTGTACACTGCACTTTCTCTGATTGTGTTTGATCATTGTATGAAATTGTATTGAATTTCAACTAGCAGTTTTCAAGTTATGCTCCGGACAAGGAAAAGTAACAAAGGGCAATAACTCTGTAATAAGTCAAGATGGAGTTATGGTTCTTGTGCACTGCACTTCCTCTCAATGTGCTTGACCATTGTGTGAGGTTGTATTGAATTCCAACCAGTAGTTTTTAACTTATGCTCCGGACAAGGAAAAGTAACAAAGGGCAATAACTCTGTAATTAGTCAAGATGGAGTTATGGTTCTTGTGCACTGCACTTCCTCTCAATGTGTTTGACCATTGTATGAAGTAATATTGAATTCCAACTAGTAGTTTTCAAGTTATGCTCCGGACAAGGAAAATGCAACAGACCGCCCGACCGACCAACCGACCGACAAACCACCGGGTGACTCCTATATACCCCCCTAAACTTCGTTTTGGGGGTATAAAAATATATAAGGCAATACTGGTGCATCTGTGATAAAGAAAAACCTGACAAACTTATGAAATGCAAAATTATACTGCTCCAGAGTCGGCTTGTGTAAAAGGCACTACCATACATTTACCGGGTTTTGAACACTACTTTAAACCGTAAGTAACCAAGCAGACAGTTTCTTCTTTCCAGATAAAGAGATATTGTTTTTAGCTCACTTGAGTACTTACAACATCCATAACATTACAAACATATTCATTGCAATTTTAACCAGATGGCTTAGTAATGTTTATTTCCCCCACTATATGGTGACAGGACCAGTGACAACTTCATTACATAAAAATGTGGCTTCTTGAACTAAATATTGCCAAGTAACGACATTATGGCTGACCGCGCACTCACTTTTTACGAAAAGGCGAATAAAGCTAAATACTCCATAATTATTAAAAGGATGGAACAGGGGGACAGGAAACGATTGAGTCAAGAAGAATAGCAGTGCAGAGAATACATGTCCAGCATGTAATAAGGTACTGGTATTCTTTAGACTTCTGAACACTAGACTAACCATACAATCTCTACAAACAGCAAACGCAACACTTCATGTGTGTGCAGCCTTGTATAACTTAACATACCCTTTAATTGAGGATGATGCCATGATGGACTGACTTGTGTAGACAATCTTTATATAGGAATATTTTAGAGTTGAGTTCTTTTTTGGTATCGCTGATGGACAGACGTGTTTTTGTTGTGTGTCCTGTAAAATACTAAATAATGGATTAAATCTGGACTTTTGTGGGTTGTAAAAATGGTGGATTATGTAGTTGCATTTGAACATTGATGTTATACTTGAATTCGGACAGAATGTGATTTATAAAAGTAGGTTATTCTCAGTAATAGTTTACCTATTTTGCTGTATTGGACACGTACATGTATTACCTGTACATGTATTACCTGTCTACCTGTATACGTAACAAGTGTTCACCCGAATGTACGATTAACGGTGATTTGAGGTGAATATCTGGAGCATAAGGACAATAGATTGAAATTATACCTGTGTAGAGTGAAAATGTCACCTCCACCGCCCAGTTCAGCTAGTAGCGAGTCTCCTGCGTCTGTAGCAAACTTCACTATCCCGGACGAGGCTATAAATAAGATTTCAGATCTTTTGGTAACGACATTCAAAGGTCAGATTGAATCCTTAGTCGACAAAATTGTTTCAAGTGTGGTTGATAAACTCCATGTAAAGATAGAATCTTTAGAAAATGCCAATGTTGATTTGACGCATGAAAATTACGGATTTAAAAGGAAAGTTTCATTTCTTGAAAACAAACTAGATGATCAGGAACAATATTCGCGCAGGAATTTGTTGCGTGTTTCAGGCATCAGCGAGACCAAGGGGGAAAACACAGATGATCTCATTTTGGCTGCTTGCAATGCTGTTGAATCTGGTATAACGTTAGATGAAATTGACAGGTCTCACAGAGTAGGAAAACCTGACCAGTCCAAACCAGAATCGTCCAAACCAGAATCGTCCAAACTAGAAAAGCCCCGTGACATTATTGTGAAATTTATATCTTACCGCTCACGCCAAAACCTTTTCCTAAAACGGTCGTTGCTCAAGGATCACGGATATGGGAGTACGTACGTAAATGAAGACCTCACGCGGAATCGAAGCCACCTCCTATTTAAGGCACGTGAGCTTGTTAGATCTCGCCATCTTATTGGCACATGGTCTTCTGATGGCAACATTTTTGTCAAAGATAACAAGTCTAAGCTACATCGCGTTGTTGACATCGATGACTTGGATCGGTTCCTTCTAGAAGAGCCAAGACCCGAAGAAACTCCAATCACTGGAAATGGTTGAGTGGTTTCTCCGTTGTGTATACATGTAAACTGTTCAGATATCTTGCCATCAACATTTCTCATTTCTTCACTCGTGTATGTTAATATTACATACTGCACTTTTTACAGGTTATTTGTTTTGATGGCTTTCTGTCTCCAAAACTGTTGTCAAATGGAACATTAGTTTTTGCAACTAGAAACCGAATTGTATACTGCCCAATGCATTTACCATTTGTATATGTAAACTGGTAGTTTGCAAGTCCTTAACTACTGTTCATTTTATGCAATATTTTCCATTCTGTACAATTTCAAAATATCTTATGTAAACAATATATGTTGTTACTAATGCCGCCATGTTGTAAACATCATGCTAACTCAACCCACACCGCATTTTGATGTTTTGCTTCATAGTTTCATTTTTACTTGTTTTTTTCATAGATTTTCATTTATTTTATTTTACTGTCTTGTCAAAGGTAATGCATTTATTACCACTTCATCTTTGTGGATCTTGTCTAACGCGCTCACAGTCCGCTACTTTGGAACTGATTGTATTTTTACTACCACATAGGTAATGACATAGTCACTTACAGAGCGGCTGTGGGTTTATTCTATGCAAAAACACATGTTTGTCGCTTAACTTTTAAATTTCATCGATATTTTCATACTAATTTTGGCAGCATTATCCATAATAGTATCATACGAACTTTATATATTATTAAGTACTTGTTTTTAAAGATTTAGAGTTCTATAGACTTCTATGTATTCTTCTGATATTAGCAGGTGACATTGAAACGAATCCTGGTCCTAGAAACACACTTACGGAATACTTTCATTTTCATTTTTTCACCTTAATATTCGGTCAATACGTCACAAAATTGATTATATTAAGAGTTATTGTTAAGATTTTGATATCTGTTTTACTGAAACACATTTAACTGATACTTATGCCAACTCAGAACTTATCTTAGAAGGTTATGAAAATTCAATGTACCGTAAAGACTTTTCTGCTCATTCTAGTGGTTTGTTGATGTACGTGTCAAACTCGCTTGTATCTCGTGGGGTTTTTGAACTTGAAAATAATTACATTCATGCAATTTGGGTCGAGCTCAACACAGGAAAAATGAAAATTCTGACATGTTGTATATACAGACCGCCAAATACTCAAGTTTCTTTCTGGGAAAAATTTGAAAATATGTTAGACCGAGCTCTTGACTTTAACCCTAACTTAGTAATTTTAGGTGACATTAATGAAAATCAGTTTTTAAGCAAGACACACTTAAAGAATTCACTGCTCTTATATAACTTGAAAAATATTGTAACCAATCCCACAAGAGTAACAAACACTTCTTCAACATTAATCGATCCAATTATTGTTTCAGACTCATTAACAACGATACACAGTGAAACTATCGTAACTCCCACAAGTATAAGTGATCACTTTGCTACTAGTGCAACTTTAGAAATACCGGTTTTTCACACAAGGTCATTAAAAAGACATATCTGGCTCTATAAAAAAGCAGATTTCCAGACATTAAACAATCTAATTGAACAGGTAGATTGGAATTTTATATGTCATTCCGATATTGACGAAGCCGCTAAAACATTTACAATGAAACTTATCAATTTAATGAAAATATGTATTCCATATAAAGAAGTAATGATTAGACCTTATGACAAACCTTGGTACGATTCCGTTATTAGAACTTTCTCACGTAAACGCGATCGTCAGAGATCTATTGCAATCAAATCTAATTCTTTGCACCATTGGAGTAAGTATAAGTATCTGCGTAATCGTGTAAACAATATGAAAAAACATGCCAAAGAACAGTTTTATGGTAATCTTGAAGAAAACATTCAAGTTTCACTCAATAACAACAAAAGCCAGTATTGGAAATTACTAAAGCAGCTTATAAAAACGAAATCTTTTTCCGAAGTAATACCTCCACTAAAAACAATTAGTCAAGACGGCGCGGAACAATTCCATATTTCTGATGTAGAAAAAGCAAACTGCTTAAATAAATATTTCTCTTCTGTATCAAAAGTAGATGACACGTCAGTTTATCTTCCGCAATTCTGTTCGTTTACAGATACAAACATTGATCATATTTTCATCTCTGAGTCAGAAACTAGAGATATTATAAGCAATTTAGTCACTAAAAAGGCTGTAGGAGAAGATTTGATTAGTCATCTGCTTCTTAAACGTACGTGTAGCACTATATCTAAACCGCTTACTCTGCTTTTTAATAGATCCCTAAACGAATGTGTTTTTCCGAGCTGCTGGAAATCAGCAATTGTAATGCCTCTGTTTAAAAAAGGTGACGCAAGTCTTACTTCCAACTACCGTCCTATTTCACTCTTAAGTTGTCTTGGTAAAGTCATGGAAAGGATTATTTATAAACATTTATATAACCATTTTATATCTAATAATCTAATATACTCTAAACAATCAGGTTTTGTAAGAGGGCGCTCTACAACATTCCAATTAATTGATATGTATGATCAAATAGTAAAAGCGTTTGATTCAAAAAGTTCAAATGTATCATTTTCTGCGATATATCAAAGACGTTTGACCGTGTTTGGGATGAAGACCTTTTATTCAAATTAAAGCAAAATGGTATAAGTGGAACATTATTAAGCTGGGTCCGGAGTTATTTAGGAAATAGAACACAGAAAGTTTTTGTTGGCTCCTCCTATTCTGACGAAGTTTCTATTACTGCTGGAGTTCCCCAAGGCTCGGTCCTTGGTCCTCTATTTTTTCTAATTTACGTAAATGATATTGTTGATCAACTTCTTAGCTTAACGCGTTTATTTGCAGATGATACTTCCTTTTCAAGTACAGCATCTAATATAAATGATCTTGAAGGAATACTAAATCATGACCTTACACTTATTCACTCTTGATCTAAGAAATGGTTAGTAGACTTTAATCCCATCAAGACAGAGGCTATACTTTTTACGCCGAAAATAAATGTTGCAAACCCAAGAATTATGTTCAATCGGACTCCAGTTAACTTTGTCAAAAGTCACAAACATCTTGGGTTGACCTTTAGTTCTGATGGTAAATGGCACGAACATATTGAAAGTATTACAAAATCTGCATCTAAACTATTGGGTATGATGAGAAAACTAAAATACTCAGTCATACGTCAAACATTATATCAAATTTATATTTCTTATTTAAGGCCATTTATTGAATATTCACCGGTTGTTTGGGATGGATGTACTCAGTATGAAAAGAACCTTCTTGATAAGATTCAAAACGAAGCGACACGAATAGTGTCGGGGTTAACTAGATCGGTCTCCCTTAGAAAACTTTATTGTGAAATTGACTGGTTATCTTTATCAGATCGAAGATATTATTTGAAATTAGTAATTATGTATAAAATGCATAATGGTGACTGTCCCGAGTATTTGAAGAACTTGTTGCCAGATATTGTAAATTCTATAACATCGTATAACCTAAGGAATAGTGATGACTATCTGATAACTTCTAGACGAACAGAGATCTATGCACAGTCTTTTATTCCTTCTGCTGTGTGTCTCTGGAATAACTTGCCATTGGATATTCGAAATATTAACACATTGTCAGGCTTTAAAAATGCATTACGAAAAATGTATTCAAATCCAAACCCTGTTCCAAAATATCTGTTCATCGGTGATAGAAGACCGTCAGTTTTACATGCAAGGTTAAGAAATCAATGTAGCAACTTGAATTCTCATTTATATCATAACCATCTATTGAATACCGAAACATGTTCGTGTGGATATCCTTCTGAAAACGTGGATCATTACTTATTTAATTGTCAATTATTCACCCCTCAAAGAGTAAGACTTTTTCATGCATTACGCGCTTTTCATCCGCTCAGTTGCCAAATGTTTCTATATCGCCAACAGATATTATCCCATGAAGACAACTGTTTTATTGCCATTTCCGTTCAAATCTATATCAAAGCGACACAACGTTTTTCTTAATTCTTCAGGCGCGTAGGAAGGGTATGGCAGACGTGGATTCACTAAATGGGCGAGGGGTCCAGGTGCCACCTAAGGCTTGATAGGGGACCCAGGGGGACGAAGCCCCCGGCAAAAAATGCTTTGGGAAATTTAAGCAAAGATTTAAGTACTACATGTATATGCTATATGCCTAGGCCCAAAGGCAGAGCCCTGGTAGGGGACATTGGGTTAAGTCCCCCGCCGAAAAAAATGGTTTTGGGGAATTTAAACGAGACTTTAAAGCTGTTTAATTATGTTATCTTTAAATACAAAAAAGTACTAACACAAGTTTGTATCGTCAGCGTTTATAAAGTAGATTTTACTTAGCCTAAGAGCAATCCCTCTAACCAAGTGAAGTGTCTACTTGAAATTTGAACTATGTCAGAGTTGCATACATGTTGGAGCATAGATAGTTATCCTAACAGCTTGATATAGTCATACTTGACTGTATAATCTTCCTACCTGAATTTGAGATAGTGTACGTCATGTTCAAGCTCGCCATAGTGAGCATAGCATAGCATGTTGTAGATACGTGCCTGGTAGGATGTACAACAAGGCACACGCAAATATCTGGATAAAGGTCACTATTTGCAAGATGTAAAGCTTTAAGTAACGGACCACCTTGTCTTCCAACGGGCTACTTCCCGCCGGAACTCAACCCAATCAACCTGGACGTCATGACTGATTATCCGGCTCGATTTCTGCCATCAGGTTCTCTGTATATTAGCCATTGTGCCAGGGAGCGGTTATGTGCAGTTATAATGCACTCTCATTTTATATCAAAATAGCCTGCACCCGGAAAATATACGATGAATACTTTACACGAGTAGAATCATCAGGTTAGTACAAAGGTCTCTAGAATTTAGAATCTAGAATTTGAAATTAATATAGAACTTGGACGAATATATTTATCCAGTCTAGATGTAACGGTTTTAAACAATAAAATTAAAATTTTAAAATGTATATCTCTGAAAATAATGTGGATTCACCTGCGTACCTGCGTATAGGTAGCTACGCGCCTGTTCTTTACACAAAGATGTACTCAAATATATTTGATTCTGACTTAATTTTAGACAAGACACTATTTTTCATCATCCTTTTCATTCGTTAAAACATTTGTTCACCATTTTGTTTCTTTAAATATTATTTGAATTTGTGTGTTACATAATTATGTGCTTATACATTGACTTTTTTTCTCATCAAAATATTTACATTCAATATTTACCGAACGTGTCTATTACCATCAACCTATGTAACTTTTCCTCTATTAGGGAAAGGTCGTATTTAATGTTGTTAGAACTTGTGACCTGACCCTTTTTCCATATATTTGTTGTCATATGGTGTATTTTCCTTAATATTGTAATTATCCTTGGAAATAAAATATGTTTAAACTAAAACTAAAACTACCGCTAACGCACGAAATACGCACGGCAATTGATTTATTAAGCTCCATCGGGTTAAAGATCGCCGGGGAGATTCACGTGGTCTCAATCGTACACTGTCCACACAAAATGGCTGCAGAAATCGACACTTCAGTCAAGAAATAAGGGGTAAGCTCATTGTTATTGATATTTTAGGATATGCAAAATAGACGCAAAGAGGTTACCCCTTATTTCTTGACTGAAGTGTCGATTTCTGCAACCATTTTGTGTGTGGACAGTGTACTATTGAGACCACGTGATACTCCCCCGGTGAAGATGCTCCCTCTCAGATTTCGAAGGTATAATATAAACATATAGTGTAGCAGTGCTGTAAAAAAACAAAAATAATATCAAACAGGGAATGCCACGTACCAAAAACGCAGCCTCCCCAAAACGAGCCCCACAGC
Source organism: Saxidomus purpurata (assembly GCA_022818135.1). Lineage (NCBI taxonomy): Eukaryota > Metazoa > Mollusca > Bivalvia > Venerida > Veneridae > Saxidomus > Saxidomus purpurata. Next base: position 40,425,946 of record JAFMSR010000006.1, read on the forward strand.
ACAATCATGTACACACACACATATACACCACCAACACACACCAGCATACAAAGCAAACACACGAGGACAAAACGAACAATTAAAGGAACACAGTGGGGCACCGCCTTGGAACGGTCAGTGGCAAAAACACCACTGGGGAGCTTAAACCGGTTTATGGTGCGCACCCAACCTCACTCTTACCCCCACCATGTTCCAAAGTCACAGGACAGTGTAAATAAAAGTAATCCCTGCTAGGTGAATCTCTAACACACGCAATGGAAACAAAAGGCATGGTATGTAAAACACAAAAATGCTCGTGTATAAATATATAAAAAGCAAACCTTGAGAACCAAAAAACGTATGTACTCAATGCCTTTGCAGAAGGCAGAGCACCAAGAGAAACACCCTTAAGGGCCCGACGAAACAGGCCAGAGGACAGAAATCAAAACAGTTTCGTCCCAGTGGGATTTAAAAACTGCCCATCACAGAGTCCTCCCCCTCTTCCGTCAGACACAATCAAAGAGGGAAGCATAGCGTCCAACTGTAAACGGGTTGAACACCAAACATGCGGTGTGTCTCAAAACAGTTGGGTCGTAACCTCTTTTAACAAAACGTTTTATAATTTTAGCAAATACAGTTGGAAAATTGCCATGACCCAAAATCTTACGAAGTTTGTAAACCACATCCCCATAAAAATCGGGTTTTGAAATACCTTCTCGCAGAAGAGTCTTTAGATTACTATCGAACCTAGCTCACCAACATTTCAAATATTCTCAAAGTCCAACCTAGATTTTTAGTTGTGTTGTTGATTCTAGCAATTACTTTTATATTTTATATTTTGATATGTAACATTTGTGAACGAGCAGCTTCAATATTTCCGTCCAGTTATATCCGATAATTTTTCTCTCTGTTTTATATTGTGTAATAACAAATTATTGTAAATCATTTTAAGCCAGTGCGGATGTTGTTTTCATTAGTTAGTTTGTGCCGCACTAACGATTTCTTAACAAATTATTCTTAATTCTTCTAAGTAATATAGGTTGTCATAGTACTGCAATTCTATGTTGCAGTACTGCAATTCTAAGATAATATTTCCTTCATCAACTGAATCAGATATGCCTTATTCCGTCATAATTGAATGAGACATTACCTGATTGGTTATAAGTAAAACGGTTTTGTTAAATCATAAACAAGAGCTGTCCCTCATGAGTGACGAATGCCCCCGAAAGAGGTGCCTCACAGTCTGTGTCCTCTCCATGTGCTCAATAAATGTGCTATGTAATTTTAAAATTTTAAAATCCTTCCATGCATGACAGAGTAATCATGCATACAGTATTCCATTACTTTAAACACTAAGTGTGACCTTGACCTTTAAGGTAGGGACTTGGGTCTTGCACGCAACACATCCGCTTGATGTGCTAGACATTTGTACCAAGTTATTTTAAAATCCTTAAAAGCATAATAAAGTTATAGTCCGGACACAAATGTATGCATATATACAGGATTCCATTACCTATAAACTCTAAGTGTGACTTGACCTTTGTGATAGGGATGTGGGTCTTGCACGCGACACGTCGTCTTTATTTGCTAGACATTTGTGCCAAATTATTTTAAAATCCTTCAAGGCATGACAAAGTTACAGTCCGGACACGAATGTGTGCATATATGCATATATAGAGGAATCCATTACCTTCAAACTCTAAGTATGACCTTGACCTTTGAGCTAGGGACGTGGGTCTTGCACGCGACACGTCGTCTTGATGTGCTAGACATGTGTGCTTAGTAATTTTAAAATCCTTCAATGCATGACAAAGTTACAGTCCGGACACGAATGTGTGCATATATAGAGGATTCCATAACCTTCATACTCCAAGTGTGACCTTCACCTTTGAGGTAGGGATGTGGGTCTTGCACGCGACACGTCGTCTTGATGTGCTAGACATGTGTGCCAAGTAATTTTAAAATCCTTCAATGCATGACAGAGTTACAGTCCGGACACGAATTTGTAAGTGGGGACGCACAGACGGACGGACAGACAGACAGACGGACGGACGGACGGACAGACGGTGCGATTTTAATATGCCACCCTTCGGGGGCATAAAAATGGATATTCAGCTATCATTTTTTTCTGAGATATCTGTATCACTTACATTGCGTCTTCAAAAAGAATATGCACATGTAGTTTATGTCTTTATATCTTAAACACATGTTTGAAAGTCTGGATTAGTTTTGTCTATTCTATTATGAAACATTTTGGTTTCTCAAATAGTGATAAGACCAATATACTTTAAAAGTATGTGTATGATGTTGAAATCTCAGTGATTCGACAAAATGACTACCCAGGTCATTTTAACTTTGTTCATAATGCATATAAAATTAGTGTACATGTACTGTGGTCCTCTGAAGCCAATGTTGATGAGACTTTGCGGGGATGTTCCTTGCATGAAGCTCTATCAAAGTTGTTCAAAGAATTCCATTCCATGCAGAACTCTGGTTGCTATGGCAACAAATAGGAAAGACTTTAAAAATCTTATTCTCTGAAACCACAAGGCCTAGAGCTTAGATATTTGGCATGTAGCATTGTCTAGTGGACTTCTACCAAGATTGTTCAAATTATGACCCCTGGGTCAAAATTGACCCCGCGCGGGTGGGCACTTAGTTTTTCCAAGGGCTTTGGCAATCGACGAAGCAAAATATGGTGTACGAGTTAACTCGTAAGTATATACTTTATTAATTTGAAAAGCCTTGTAACTTTGTTTATAATGACAATTCTTCCTATATCATTTATCAAATTTTAACTTCTTTGTACTGTAAAAATGTCTAGATTTACTTGTCAGATATGTGTAAGGATTTTATAAATAACGGGTTACAGCAATCCAATAGTGTTTAACTGAATCAGATACTGTTTGTATCATTTTATTTAATAGAATAGCTCCAGGACCAGTAGACACAAGGCTACTCAGATCACTGACTTCGGTTGAGGAAAAAGAAAAGCTAGCCCAATGTAATGTAAGCGTCTTCAATTTTTTTCGGCATTGTATTGCCATGGAAACGTCTTGTTCTACAGTCGCTGTAGTAAATTAGTAAATTGTTTCTCTTTGCTAGTGTTTTAGACGTTGGATATGTTACATAAAAACAATATTTTGTTTCATGAAGAGTATAGAGTGTAATTAATAAAACTGCAGTCTCCACTTTGTCAGTGCTCTGTGCATGGAACTACATATCTCTCTTCAATGACGTCGTCAATATAAGGCAAATGTGTTTATCACTTAAATGTATAACCATTAAAATGTAAACTAATAGATCTGTTTAGTGACGTACATATCAAAATTGCTTTGGAAATATAATGGGAGCTCTTTTTCAAGATGATATCACCGGGAATATCTGGACAGTGTATTTTTCAGTTCTGATGAAGAAAACATTAGCTGTTACCATTTCTCAAACATGGTGTAAAACTTATTTTCATGTCAACGGTTATCACATAGTTACGAATGTCCCTGTTCGCTGTATTTAATCACATATTCTGAAACCTATTTTACGTTGAAAATGACACAACAGAGTTGTAGGCTTAGAAAAAAAACATGACTGTAAATTATGTTACACCTATTTTTTTCCAATCTAAAGTAAGCAATTTTAAATTTGGTGTAACGTTTTCAGCCTCGAATTGGTAAGAAAACGTGACAGAATCTAACACATTTTTGTGTGAACTGGCTATACAATATTAGCATTCATTTTACATAAACGTTTTATGTTACATACAATATGCATTAACACACTTCTTTTTTAGCATTTGAATAGACTTGCAGTGACCCGTGAGGTAGGTGTGGCATGCTTGTTTCTTGCCGCAGATGCCACCTTCTCTACCGGCGAAGAGATCATGTTAACAGGCGGTGCGGAAATTGGATCTGGTGTGAAGGGCGGTCCAAACGGAATAATCTAATATACTGCTGTAGCGGAGTGGCCGTTGTGCAAGGGATGAAGTAAAAAACAATAATTGATAAAATATGCTGTTCATTGGGATTTTGCGTAACAGAAAACAAAGCATATTACGTTTATTGTTGCGTGATATGTTGCGGTTGTTGTTGGTATTTGAAACTCCTTGTCGACAATATATAACTAGACTTGTAAGCAGATTTTAAATAGATGTAAAAACTGTTTAGTGTTGTAGCTTATATTGTACTTTTTATCTTTGTAGTAATTCATTTATTTAGCCTAAGGCACCCTATCCATAAAGGAATAAGTTCGATGTAATAGTGCTACAGAATGCATCGCACATATTAATGTTGTAGGGAACCAATACATGTCAAAAAGTAAACTATACTAAAATTACGAATTTTGCGACAAAAGTGTCATGGGATATACTTTAACGAAAATAGTTTAACTTTCTGTTATTGTAGTCCAAGATTTATCAATTCACAGGCGAAACTGGTTTTCGCAAATTTATGACATGGTATGTTTACTACATGTGTACACAAATTTCTAGATGTGAATGGCAAGCATTGGGTCACAAGGCATCAACATTCCACCGATTTATGATACCTTAAAATGTAACTTTAATGGTGTTTGACAAATGTTTAAAACATTTATAGTAATTGTTTTAATTACACAAATTATTAAATGTTCAAATCTTCAGTACTATTTATTCTTTAATAGCATCTTAAATTCCGCGAAAGATCTGATTTGAAGGCAATTGCAAAATATACCAAAGGCATAGTTACATTAATATCGCCATCACTTTTAACAGGCCTTTGTAGCAAAGAGGGACACACAGTTTACCTTTGTCTCGGACTGTCCATGAGCATGTTACTTGACCCAAGTCGAAGAACACATGTCGTTAAATATGAAGTCAACTTCCCCTTCATGTGTCTTTTTATTTGTCTCTGCGATCAAAACATAAAATCATATACAACCTTTTGATAGGCTCTTTTGGGTAGCTTCAGTGATGAAGTCGCTTGAAAGAGCTAAAACAAGTTAAGTATTGTCTCGACCGTTCATTGTGAACTCGTTACGACCATCTTTTCAAAATGTTAGCATAGATATATACTTACAATGGCCGCATGCACAATCATTTCATATCGTATGAAAAAAATTGCCAGCACGTTCTGAGTATTATTAATAAGTTTCAAGTTGCCTTATCAGACATTCATTCAGACATTTATTAAAGCTCACGTATGGGGTTATCAATACGTATAGAGCCATCTAAGACGATTGAATGGTACAGCAGAGACCAGATTTGCGTATTCATAATTATTCATGTTATGCACGGATTCAACAAAACGTGTCAGAGCATAAACAAGCGAGAAAAAGGGCTTAAATAAATAAACAAAGAATAAATGCAACTACATATTTGCAATACGCTACACTAAATGTCCCATTTGAACAAAAGCAGGTTTCACATTTAACTTTAAAACGTATTATTTAGATCTTAAAATACGGAATTTAGTTTCCATGACAAGTCGATTCTGGCGTGGAACAGGAAGGGCCATTGCCATTGATCTAGCTAACAGAGGTCGCCATGTGTACGCTCTTAGTCGAACCAAAGAAGTACTGGAAACATTGGAAGAGCTACATGGTTTTGTCAACAATGCAGACCTTCTTCCAGCACAGTGTCCGGCATTAGATTCTCCAAAAGAGAATAATGACAAGGCACTAGACACAACTGTATTTAGTGTATTAAACTGTAGTGAAGTTACAGGGAAGAAAATGATTGAAGAAGGAAAGCCTGGCTCTATCGTGAACGTCTCCAATTGTACATCGATACAACCTGGTAAAATACTTTAAATACGCAAAACTATGCTTACTAACTGATCAAAAGTACTTTCACTTTAATATCATTTTCACGATTAGGACTTGTTTTATTCAATATATCTAGAAACAAGTGACAGGAAATTGTCACAAAACCAGGTTTTCATTTTCCAGTCTGCTGGCCGAGCAGAAAAAAGTCAGTAGATATACATAATGTGAAAAAGAAACAAAGGTCTTCTTCTATATATTACATGTGTAAAAAAAGCAAAGGGCCATAATTCAGGCAAAATTGATCCAAACACAAAACCCAGACAATATGCCCAAGGGCACTTGATAACAATACACTTGGAGCCACTTCTAACCCGACACTTTTCAAATTCGATTTTCTCGAATACGGTTCAAGATATTTATTTCAAATTAAATATTATGTTGTTTGGCAACATTAGCTATATAAAAATGATAAAACCTTTCAACTGTGACGGTCGGTTACTTTTGCACGTGTGACAAGTACGATTTCATCATTTTGCACGAGGAAATGTAAGTTAACGAAAAATATCGATTTTCATTTTCATTTTATCATTCTATAACGCAATTCAAACCGTAAAAACAGAATTTTGATTTAAAAAATCAGTCACTTCGAATGAATAACCAAGAGCGTGGTCGCGCAATTGACATGTTGCTTGCCGGCTAATCACTCAGACAGTCACGTATATAAATGTATCATATTTATTTAGCAACAAGAGCCATGTTACACATGGTTAATCCCCCCGCCAGGAAAAAGTTACCTGAAGGTTGTACTTTCGTACATTTTACTTGGTGAGAGGAAATCCTTAAAAAGCCGTATAGTTATGGTCATGCTGAGTACAGTTTTCAAGTAAGTGGAAAAAGAATAAGGCAATGAAGAGAAGGTTTGCAAAATTATATTAATGTTCATTATCAGTATAGGTATGATATTTTTCTATTTGACTAAAAGTAGACAAGGTAGAGCTATTGTTCTTGCACACTGCACTTCCTACCAATGTGCTATGTCAGTGTATTAAGTTTGAAGAAAATCCCTCAAGTACTTTTGGAGTTATGCTCCGGACAAAGTTTTTCAAGTAAATCTGATAAAGGGGAATAACTCTAAAAGTAGGCAAGGTAGAGTTATTGTTCTTACACACTGCACTTCCTACCAATGTACTATGTCAGTGTATTAAGTTTGAAGAAAATCCCTCAAGTACTTTTGGAGTTATACTCTGGACAAAACTTTTAAAGTAAATCTGATAAAGGGGAATAACTCTAAAAGTAGGCAAGGTAGAGTTATTGTTCTTGCACACTTCACTTCCTACCAATGTGCTATGTCAGTGTATTAAGTTTGAAGAAAATCCCTCAAGTACTTTTGGAGTTATGCTTCGGACAAGTAAATCTGATAAAGGGAAATAACTCTAAAAGTAGGCAAGGTAGAGTTATTGTTCTTGCACACTTCACTTCCTACCAATGTGCTATGTCAGTGCATTAAGTTTGAAGTAAATCCCTCAAGTACTTTTGGAGTTATGCTCTGGACAAAACTTTTAAAGTAAATCTGATAAAGGGGAATAACTCTAAAAGTAGGCAAGGTAGAGTTATTGTTCTTGCACACTGCACTTTCTACCAATGTGCTATGTCAGTGCATTAAGTTTGAAGAAAATCCCTCAAGTACTTTTGGAGTTATGCTTCGGACAAAGTTTTTCAAGTAAATCTGATAAAGGGGAATAACTCTAAAAGTAGGCAAGGTAGAGTTATTGTTCTTGCACACTGCACTTCCTACCAATGTGCTATGTCAGTGAAGAAAATCCCTCAAGTACTTTTGGAGTTATGCTCCGGACAAAGTTTTTCAAGTAAATCTGATAAAAGGGGAATAACTCTAAAAGAGGTAGAGTTATTGTTCTTACACACTGCACTTCCTCCCAATGTGCTCTGTCAGTGTATTAAGTTTGAAGAAAATCCCTCAAGTACTTTTGGAGTTATTCTCCGGACAAAATTGGGACGGACGCACGGACGAAGAGCATTTCTAATATCCCCTTCGCCTTCGGCGGGGGGATAAATAATTTTATTTGCAAACATATGCAGTATCAACCTGTTTACTATAAATCGTAAAAAAGGTGGAAATTTATCTGTAAAATACAATTACATTGTATTTCGTTTCTTTACTCAGATGTACGGATTGTATACACCTAGAAAATTTATATAGTGACTTCAAAAAATTGTATCATGAAATCACCTTCAAATAAACGAAGGAAAAAATGTTGTAAATCATATCAGCAATCCTCTGCACGAACTGCAAACACTTTTGCACTGCAAGTGAAAGTAGATTGTCACCCAGGCACAGTAAAGGTTTACTCTGCTACTGAACGTATGAAATACGGATGTCATCTGAAGAATCAAAATTGCATTTTTTACTCTTATTCGCCACCTAAAATCTTCCTATGACCTCTACAGTTCCATACTTAAATGTTTTTGTTTTATTTCGGATAAAAACGGCACCCGTTTATTGTTTAACAATATCACCCGAAAAGCCCAACATTATCTTACAGTTTTGCCGTATTCTGTTTGCCAGAGGGTTGCTGTCACGGATTACATTCTTCTTCCCTAGTTCAATTTGACGGATTTTTCATGATAAAGCTTCATTAGAACAGTCACTCTAAAAATTCAGGGGGTGCTTAACTTTTTTCTTTGTACATATTATGAATCGGTGACTTTCCTCATTGTTGGGATTTCACGTTATGCCATTTTGTGAATTTGGATTTTACAGCTATGTTTTTTATTTGTTAAGTTTCATATGTATTTGTTAATCAATTAAAATTAAATTTCGCAGAAGTATGTATTAGGTGTTGAATTAATTATATTCTAAATTTGAACGAAATCAGTGTACACATAATTCAGTTATACCGAATTATATGAGTGTCGGGTTAGAAGTGGCTCCAAGTGTACTTCTGTGAGAGTTTGGTTGAAATCCCTTGAGAAATGTAAGAGGAGTTGTGCACAGAAGGAATTGTTTACACCGGCCCACCACCGACATACCTCAATCTAATCACCAGGATTTTGTTTTCAGAAAACCTGGTTAGTATTTTTTTCCATATCAAGGAAATATAGAGGATAATTGTTTGCTTCTGTGTAATATGGAATACGACGTCACAATGTCATAAACACCTGGATGTCTTTGACGTTGCATTTGTTGAAATCATTCAATGTACTGACTGGGAACCAAATGTGAAAAAACTGTGAAAAATAAAGTTGATACTTTCAACAATTCATTTTACTTCAACAAAAAGCTGTAAATCCAAAAATTTTAGTCGAGTATGAACTGGCGGATCTGGAAATCTAAGGATCTTGAATTAAAAAAAAAAACACAAATACTTTTGTAATTTATGGTAAAAAAATGTGTTTTTAAAGAGTACATGATATCAAACATTAGTATACAAATCAAACTTGTTAGTTATTTATTAGTACCTTAACCCATCAATGTAATCCATGTTATCTTGTGGTCACAATTATAGTTCTGTGAAAGTTTGGTTGAAATCCCTTGAGAAATGTAGGAGTTGCACACAGAAGAGTATTTCTCTATATATATTACATTATGTGGAACAAAAAAAGGCCCATAATTCTGTCAAAAATGATCAAATCACAAAACCCCGACAATATGCGCCAGGGCACTTGGTGACAATAATTCTGTGAAAGTTTGGTTGAAATCCGTTGAGAAGTGTAGGAGTTGCCCACAGAAGAATTACATATGTGAAAAAAAAACAAAGGGCCATAATTAGGTCAAAAATGACCAAATCACAAAACCCAGACAATATGCGCCAGGGCACTTCATGACAATACTTCTGTGAAAGTTTGGTTGAAATCCGTTGAGAAATGTAGGGAGGAGTTGCGCACAGAAGAAATTGTTTACCTCAATCTAATAACCAGAATTTTTCCTTCGGAAAACCTGATTAATAAAGTAATTATCAATAATAAAATCAAAAACCAGTTAAATTTGTATCATCTTAATTCCACCAGTTCCAAGTTCATGATCTGTGACAATGATTTAAGGTAGCGCCGGACAAAAGTTAGAATTTTAACATTTTTATCTTTTCTAACGTGTTTAGAAAGTATGTAAACCTATACATCTTTCAATATCTTAACAAATCAAATAAATGATGGTGCTCGTGATTACAAAATGAAATCGGTCACTAGATAAAAAAAATACTAGTTGTCTTAAATGTTTGAACAAGGCTTACAGCTGAGAGTTAACCGCTATTTTCAAAACATTTAGTGTATCTTATACATTAATCAGTGCTAAATGGAACCGTCTCGTAGATTTGAAAACATTATTTTTAACAGTTTTATGACTAGGTGTTTTATGGTAAAGGGGGTTAAACTTCTATCACAGCACATGTAGAAGCAAACATTTAATTTAAAGACAAATATACTTAAAGACAAAAGTTCTGTCCGGTTCGAAAGTGTTTAATTAAATTTTAATTGTACATTGCTTTTAATTTTTTATTTGCAAATTTATGTTTTGAGACTACTTGCTACATTACAAGGTGTAAAGAATTATATACAAAAGCATTCAATCAACAGTGACGGCATAAACCATGAATTTCACATTTATCTAAATTTAATGTACATGAAGCTTATAATCACAAAAATTTCAAGTGATTTTTGTTACCAAAGGATAGTCCCATTGAAAGCCGTAAAAAATTAGACAAAACTCAACATATGTTGTTATTACGAAGCTTTCAAGATAGAAACATTTGCGCGTTTTATGTCGGCTGGAGGACAGTGAGCATACAGCACATGTTGCACGTGCGTTGAACGCCCACGAACATTCTATTCGACGTCACGAACATTGAAAATGTGTTAATTGACTCGAAAATGATGATATTCTTATGCTTTTCTAATTATGAACAAAATATCAATTTTCAGTTTTTGTATTTCTTTAATTATACCGGACAGAACTTTTGTCCTTAAGTATGCATGTATCAGAAATCTCTGACAAGGTTTGACCACGCAGGGAATGGTGTACAAAATGCAACAAAACGTTGTAAGTCTTGTTCAACAACTGATGAAAGGTATGACAAGTTATTACATAGATTGTCCTATTTCTTTTTGTAATCGTGAAGACCATCATTTGTTTTCTTTTATTTGATTTTTTGCCAGGTTCTCCCTTAAGAGGGGGGGGGCAACTAGTGAGGTTTTGAATGTTTGCATTTCTGAAAATTCGTATTTGTTATATTTAAAAAAATATAATTAAAATAGAGAAAAAAAATCGCAGTAACACACTTAGGTTCAATAGGACTATTTTACTGCAAAACTGTCGAACATTATTGACAATAAAAATGTTGACCTCACATTTTGTACGTTGATTAACGTCATGACCGTTCATATCAAACTCGTCGGAAAATTATTTATCAATACATTGTATGTGATTATCTTAAATTCGGAAATTTTCGCGTGACGAAATAATCGCGATTTGTGAGCAGACAGACCTAATGACGAATTCTAAATTCGCGAAGGAGCATTCTCTAATAGTAAACGTTTGTAACATGTACCTTTCGCGAGATATTTAATTAGCGAATTGGGAAATTCGCGAAAAAAGCGAAAATATAATCATCGCGAATAGTATCCATTTTACAGTATGCCTACTCTTGTTATACAAAGATTTTAATGCATATCAAATGATTTCTTCCAAACAACCGAAACATTTCAATGAATTAGTTAAAATGTTATTAATTTGTTATTAGTCATATGATGTTGCAGAGAACATATATACTAAAGCAAGGTATAAGACGACTTAATAAAACCTGAAGCTTACATATTATTTAAGATTCTTAACACAACATAATACGAATATTCACCCTGCTTGCGGTTATTGCTTTGTGTTTGAACGTTATTGAAGAATTGACTATGCAAACGCTATATTGTGAAAACGGTTGCGTATAAAAATGGAAAAAAAGAATGAGTTAATTTATACATACAGTCATTATAATAGCTCACGTTTAATGTAATAATAATACGTGAAAGAGCATGAAACAACGATAAAGACAGATGATTACAGCTGATAGGGCCTACTTGCAATTAAGTATGTACATATTGATACGATCCAATGCTTTCATCATATCTACAATTTTGATATCATTTTGGACCAAGACAAGATTAATAAAGATAATACTATTTATAGTTTCATATAAAAAATTCGTTAGGCTCCATTTTAACATTGACGTGTCATTGCATAGGCAAACGACAAAGAGATACCACAAATTGACATTGTTGGTATTTAATTACTGCACGTTAGATATATTCAAACTGCTTTGAAAGTGTGTAAAAAATAAATTTATCTTTATAACTTTGGGAAATAATGGAACTGAGCTTCAAAGACAAGAAGATTCTGGTCACAGGTGCCGGTCGTGGAATAGGAAGGGCTGTTGCCCTTGCTCTAGCTCAAAAAGGTTGCCACGTGTACGCTCTTAGCCGCACAAAGGAAACCCTTGATACTCTTGTTGAGGAATGTCCAAATATAAAACCTCTGACAGTTGATGTCTCGGACTGGACAGAAACCAGGAAAGTACTGGAAACATTGGAAGAGCTGGATGGTTTAGTCAACAATGCAGGAATTCTATCAGCACAGTGTCCGGCATTAGATACTACAAAAGAGGAAATTGACAAGTTACTGGACACGAATTTATTTAGTGCAATAAACTGTATTCAAGTGATAGGGAAGAAAATGGTAAAAGCAGGAAAATCTGGTTCCATCGTGAATGTCTCTAGCTGTGCATCAACACAACCTGGTAAAAACCTGCTGCCTTACTGTCTTTCCAAAGCAGGAATGGACTTGGTTACAAAGCAGTTCGCTCTGGAACTTGGACCATACAATATTCGAGTCAATGCTGTAAATCCGACTCTAGTATTAACAGATATGGCAAAGATATGTATACAAGAAATTCCGAAAGTAGAGGAAACCATTACATCAAGAACGCCACTGGGGCGCCTACCGGAAGTGGAGGAAATTGTTGGACCAATTCTGTATTTTCTGAGTGATTTGTCTTCCTCAGTGACGGGATCAGCTCATGTCATAGATGGCGGAAGAATGAGTGTCTTTAAATATTAGAACATTAAAGTTATCGCGACAAAACCTTCCTTTCTGATAAAACTTCTACTAGAAAACCTTTTCTTTATTATCATTAACTATCCGTTGCAATATGCTCTCATAAGGATGGTCCTGCAAAAGGTTTTGTCACTAATTGGATTCTGTAGATTTATATTTTCAAACGCTTCAACTCAATTTTGTCTTCAATAGCTGTTGATACCCGCTTATTTCGTGCAAATTGCTTTTCAAAGGACTTAAATTACATGCAGTCATAAATACTGACCATATTACAATTCACTTTGTAACATGAACGAAAACACTGAAATTGGTTGCTATATAAAATTTTGCACTGGGCTTGGTATAAATGCAAAACAGATACATGTAGTTGATGAAATGTATGATATATATGTACTTCAGTTCATATTAGTCTATGTGTACAGTATTTAGGTAGAATAAAGTTGTTAAAGCTTGGAAATAGTCTGTCATAGATGACGCCGCCTTGGTAGACATAAACATATAGCCGGTAGTACTGGAATATCAGATGGCAGCGTGCAAACGACACCTGAAAAACATTTGTGCTAAATGGATACATTCCTCATTTGCTCACAACGTTTAAATTACGCCCGGAAACGTCTGAAAAAAATACAAAAAAAAACTGTAATAGTCGGGTTATTTCCAAAATCTCATAGTTGATGGAACCTGTGTGCACATGTTAGAGGCACATAAATGAGCTGATAATAAGCATTGAAACGAAAAGATCAGCCATGCCCAAAATAAACAGTTTTACAATAAGAGAATCATCAGGTACACCCATATGATTCATGACAACGCCACCTCTCACATTTATTTGAAAACTTATATAATAGCAAAGGTCACGTAATGGTTACCACTCCTAACAGTAACCAATCCTGTTCAGGTGTTTGAAAGAACTGTTCTAAATGAAGATTAACTAACCATGGGCATCAGGATGGTGTGAACATTTCATATAAGACATACATGTTATTAGCCCCTGGCTATTACGAAATCAGATATACTAAAGCCTGGTTAAAAGCATTCAAAATTGTTGTGAGCGGTTTCAGGATTTCGTGTCTTTATTGTCTATATAGAGCTTGAATTTAAAAGGCCTTTTTACATGAAGAGACACATAACCTTTTATGTGTTTTGATATATTGAGAATTAGGCTAGACGGACATTCATTTTCGTAACGAAAGTTATTAATTGATACTTATATAGGCTAGTTATTTCTCTTTTGTGTTACTTTTTGGACAACGCATCCTTATAATACTAGCGCATGCGAATTTTGATTTTGCGAGATAGATAAAAATATAAGATTCCCAATACTGCAAATAGATCGACAGGGTCTCGGCGGGATGAAACTGGAAAATATTCTTTAAACTAAAAGGCAAACAAGAAGGCCAGTATCGCTCTGCTGCAATGACCGGACTGTAGGTTTTATGAAAACAAGTTGGAATGATATCACGGAGATGCATACAGAGGTCACTGTGACCTTTACATTGAGAACAAAACAGTAGAGATCATTTTCTCAGTAAAAAAATCATTCTGTTATGACGTCTGAGCACAGTGGATTATATAGATACATGTTTACGGATATTGAGCGGAAATCAGTTTTCAAAGTTCGCTGAATGTATGTGACCTTTACCTTTGGCCCAATGATCAAACATAAAATAGGGATCATCAATAGGTTGCAGGCAAGTTTCCTGAAAGTCAAAACGAAGTTGTGACCAGTGGCGTGTTAACAAACAAACGTTTACAGACGGACGGCCGACGGACAGACCACCGTAGATGTCGAGCATAGCTCAGATGTAGTGACCCAATGTCAAATGTATGACTGGCTTCCGGCTAAAAAAGTAAAATTGCCAAACTCGAATATCTTTAGTTAATCTGGGTTTAGTTTTTAGAAAAAAAGGAATTGACCACAACAGCTAATTGCGTGATTTTTATTTGTTACAAAATACATGTCTTGCCTCAATGGCCTAATCATGAAGATGATAGAGAACTATTAGCCCATAACTGCTGTGTGAAACCTGCAAATAATCCAACTTGTTTTAAAAAGTGTTTTATGATAAGGTCTCACTTTTATTTCCAAGAAGCTTAAGCGTGAAAATCTAAAACCATATGATATTATGAAAGATAATGTTTTAATGGATTATTTTGCGAAAAATTTATTTCATATTAAGGTCTTCAAATAATTTTCAACATGAAAATTTACA